>JAKTSB010000019.1:0-166187 GCA_030579975.1 Blastobotrys buckinghamii (nom. inval.)
AGATCTAAGCATGGCTTTATTAGGAGCATTTCAGCGTCCATCCAAAACGTGCACACTTGAGCAAGATCATTAACAGATTAACATGGTAATTTCTGTCAACTCAGATTGGTGATAAGAATATATATATATAATAACAATAGATTGAAAGTCGAACTCAGCGTAGGGTTGGTGAAGTATATAATAACAAATATGTTAATAGTGGAGACGGTATATTTACTATGGTCGATGAGATTACCTTAAATTAGTCTATAAGGCTCTATTCGTTGATTCGTGATATACCATGGTAGTCACCTAAGGGTTAGAGTGGGTGCCGTGAGCCATTAAACTCAAAACTGAAGTTAAGATATGGTATATGGGATATATAAGGCTTTCATCTGTTTGAGGGTTTATAAACCAACAATGACGTTCCCTTTCTTCAAATTAATTAATTGAAAAGTCTGATTATTTGCTATCGGATGGGTAATGTAATTATTACAGCCTTGAACATAAGCATACTACCTTGTACTACTATAGATATTTTTTGTAAGATTCCTCGAATTCATTGTACAACCTAGAGTCAGAATATTTCTTCAATATTAATTATAAAATACACCAATCCCACTCTTTTACCTATCTGATATTCACTAGAAACTTTTATGGAATTTCATAGCGCCTTATCAATGAACTATTGTATGATACCCCCCGTACCAGCCACAGCAAGCTAAAAGCAAAAAAGGAGTTCCAGTATATATTCATAATAGAAATAGCGTTGCCAACATCCTATGGATCATTGTGAGGCTAACCTGTACCAGGACCCAGGATGTGTTTAAATTCAAGGTTGACTCAATGTAAAACATTATTAAATTGTATATGGATATAAGTTAACTTGTGAATCAAAAAAATTTAAGACTCGGAATTATTTTACAACGTTTGAAATTTTTTTTTCTTAGTTCTATTGCGGGGTAGTAAAACAAAGTTCTTTACACTGATTCACTCTGGATTCAAGCTTTACTAAGTATTTAAGGTTATTCCAACTTGGAAATTAAACTTCAGCAACCCAAGAGTAGTATACGATTAATTACTAACTAAGGAGAAATGTATACAAGTATACTATAGGATAAATATATTTACTTTAAAAATAAAGTTTAGATTGGAAAATATGGATTACAGATCAGTTGTATATATTTGACTGCCTATGGGTCTTCTATCATGTTATAGGGATCACACTGGGTCAAACTTATACGAATGAGCTGAATGATTTTTTCAGGGAATTAAAACTTTAATACTGCATATTCAATGGTCAGTATATGATGTCTTGAAGATAATTTTTTTTTATTGCAAACTTTTAATAAGCCTTAGCAAGGCTCTGAAAGATCCAGGCCAGATTTTTATTAGAAAAAAGCTTGCATCAACGCTCTCAGATAAACGGTGAAAGTTTTTCCATTACGTTATTGTAGAATCCATTATTAGGATTATGAATCGGATTATTATGATCGATTATTTTAACTCGTGTTGGAGGTAGCTATAGTAATTATAACTGCCCTTATATGCCGGCCTGATGATGCATATGGAGCTGTTAAGGCTGCCTTGCTGCAATCAAATATTATGCGCATGCATCTCTCGATCGATGATGGATTCCGGACCAATGAATAAAATTTTATATGATTCTTATTCACTCAAGATCAGGTATATCTCAGATTCTTTTTTTAAAAAATTGTCAATTGTACTTTGATCACTGTAAAACATAGAAAGATCTGCAAAACAGCTTACCCCAAAGCACACTTGTACACTTGTAGTCTCAAATAAAACTCAAAGGTGGGGTAAATGCAAAAGGGTTTTTTTTTTTTTTTTTAAGTATAAACCTGGTTTTCACCGTTGATTTTCGATTACTATATAAAGCAACGAGGATCACCTTAAATCTAGAAAAGATCATTCATACTAACCAAACCATTTTAAATTTATTGTTTTATTTATTTATTTATTATTAATATCCCTTTTCACTATTCACCTTCAACATAAAACAAATATAATAAAAAAATGGATCACGATAAAGGACCAGATCTTTCGCTTAAATCAATTAAGCATTATTTAGCAACACGGTTACCTACACTGAAACCACCGCCATATGAAGAGAAGAAGCATTTAATGAATCCAATTCCAGCATTAAGAAAGATTACAGGTAGACAATGGTTATTCATTTTATGTGGTATGTCTGGTTGGTTAGTTGATGCTATTGATTATTTTGCATTACCTTTAACTACAAGTAAAGTAGCAGAAACCTTTAATAAACCCGTTAGTGATATTTCATGGGGGATTACATTAGTTTTAATGTTAAGATCAGTTGGTGCAGTTATTTTTGGTGTTTTGGGGGATCGATATGGTAGAAAATGGCCATTTATTGCAAATGTTATTTTGTTTATTATTTTGGAATTAGCATCTGGTTTTGCTCAAACTTATGAACAGTTTTTGGCTATTAGAGCATTATTTGGGATTGCAATGGGGGGTATCTATGGTAATGCAAGTGCAACTTCTCTAGAAGAATGTCCTGTTGAGGCCCGTGGGATTATATCTGGGTTATTTCAAGAATGTTATGCTTTGGGGAATTTATTATGTACATTATTTGATTATTTGGTTACTGATCGAGTTGAATTAGGCTGGAGAGCTTTATTCTTTCTATGTGCAAGTTTAGGTGTTATCCCAGTTGTTTTTAGATTATTGTTACCAGAAAATGATGCTTATGTCAAACAACGACAAGAAGATTTGGAAATTGAACATACTTCTGCAGGTAAAGAGTTTATCACTCAAGCTAAACGTGCTATGAAAACTCATTGGTTAATGTTTATTTATTTAATTTTACAAATGACTGCACAAAATTTTTCAAGTCATGGCAGTCAAGATTTGTTCCCAACTCGAGTTGTCGCTTTAGGTTATTCAGAAAATGATAAGACTGTTGCAAATGTTATTGGTAATTTAGGTGCATTAACTGGTGGGATTTTCATGGGTCATTTTTCAGAAGCTTTTGGTCGACGATTGACAATGATAGTTGGTGCTATTTTCGGTGGTGCATTGATTTATCCATGGTATGTATATTACTAAGAAGAAAATAAGAAGTTACTAACAATATTTTAGGGGTATGGTTAATAATAAAGCAGCTATTTATAGTACTGCATTCTTCGTCCAATGGTTTGTTCAAGGTATTTGGGGTTGTATTCCAATTTGTAAGTAAACCATCAAAAACAAAGAGAATGGATAAAGAATAAAACTAACATGCAATAGATATTTCAGAATTAAGTCCTCCAAGATTTAGAGCATTTATGGTAGGTACTTCATACCAATTAGGTAATTTAGCAAGTTCTGCTGCATCAACTATCGAATCCACAATTGGTGAAAGATTTCCATTATATAAAGATGGTAAACAAGTTAAAGATGCATATGACTATGGTAAAGTTATGGCTATTTTAATGGGGTCTGTCTTCGTTTATATGATTATTGTTACATTTTTTGGACCAGAGAATTTGAATGGTGATTTATCTGCACCGGCTAATGAACATATTATTGAGCAACATTATCAAGCTAAACAAGAATCCTTAGAACATGTTGAAAATACAGATAGTGTTGATATAGATGGTAATGAACGGAAACCCGTTCCTCCTACCACTGTTTAGTTGGTATTGCTTTTTTCTTTCTTCTTCCAACTTTTATATATTTCTAGTTAACGATTTAATATACGACTTTTTCACGACCTTTCATTATAGAGGTGTCTTTGTAAGCTTGCAACGTGTAGTGTATAGTGCGGCTCAATTCAACCTTTTGACATTTCACACAAATATGAACCGCCAAGATATATGCGAGATATGCCAAGCTTTCTTTGACAATTGTTATCAGGATCATAAATAAGGTATAAATCATTATTGTCATTATTTATATATGAATCTATAATTTTTACATAAAAGTCCAGTCATTGGCGTCATCAATTTCGTCGTTGTTGCATCATTTGGTGTTGTTCGATACCTTCCATCAATGGTTCGACAAAACCTAAACCTTCAGTACCTTCCATTAAGAAATCAAAATCCATATCCATCATAGATAGCAGGTTCTCATTATTGCCATTTTGATTGTTCATGTTGTAATTATTCATGATTGGTCCACTACCACCTTGATGCTGGCTATTATTATTACTATTATTACCTAATGTTTGTTGATAATAATCATAATCTTCTTCATACCGGATTTGTTGTGCTGGCATAGGTGGAATAGACTGCTGCGGTTGATGTTGTGCTATTGGTGGAGGATTGTTATGAATTGGCTGTGGTTGCTGTTGTTGTTGTTGCTGCTGTGTTTGTTGCTGATAGATAGGTTGGCGAACTTGTGGTGTAGCTTCTTTCACCACCGGCTGAGAAGTATTATTGTTAGTATTAGTAGCTTGCGCCGAAGGTACTGTTGGCTTTTGGGAAACTTGGAAAGATGTATAATAGTCTTCCGATTGTTGCTGTGCTGGTGCAGTAGTTGGTTGTGCACTATCCTTGTCATTACCATCCTTTAATTCATTAAAATCGGCGTCTAAGCCAATAGTAACCTTGATTTGGTTTTCCAAAGTAGTTAAAATAGCACCAAATCTTGAACTTAAATGAACTTCATCCGGTGCACTTTCATGTAATGTAGTAGCTACCCTTCTAATTAATAACAAGGTATGCCGATGTGATTCTAATGAAGGTGTTGGAGTCAACATTATACTTTTAACCAAAAAAATAACAGCATGGACTATTCGAACAACCCATCGAATTGGAGCTTGACCTAATTTCCCCATTGCATGGACCCGTTCAGAAACTGCCAGCAATTCTTTTGCTGCATCAGTAGCCATACCAACATATCTTGACGAAGGAATGACTTCAGCGAAATTTTTAACCCTCGAAGCTGAAGAATCTGGTGATGTTAAAGCTAGTGAATAAATATATAATCTTGCATAATGATAATCAAACAGAATAGATTCTCGATCCAAACAATTAATCTTTAAAATATCTCTATAATTTCTTTCCCAGTTATCCAAGTGAGGACCAAACAATGCCAAAAATGTTAAATAACTACCATTTTTCAACAATTCTCTAGTAGTTTTTCTAGTACCATATAAAGTTTCATGTGCCAGAGACATAATTTGTAATAATCCCAATTTAGCCTGCTCATAACCTGTAAAAACCAAATCCTCTGGAACTGGCTCATTTAAAGATTGATGTAACATAGATCTTCTACCCATTCGTAATGATAAAACAATTTCTGATAAATGAGTAGCTAAAAATACTTTTGAATTTTCTTCCATTAACCCCAGATCTTGTGCCAATCTAATACCATTACCAATCAGCATCCATGCCATTCTATCACTTCTTCTGGCAGCTCCGAACCCTGTTATACCATCACCTTGACTATTATTGCTATTAGAACTACTATTAGGATCATTAGCATAATCATTCCATCTTTGATGAATAGCTCTTGGGTTCCATTCACTAAATAATAAAAATGCAAATACAGTACCAATAGATCTCGTACTTGCTTCAGCCCAAACAGTTTTTGTAATTAATGCTTGACATCTATCCCATAATTTCATATGTAGATCCAAATTTGCATCAGTATTATTTTTAACTAAACAATATCTTGAAGCTAACGTAGTAATTGATAATAATAGAATAGGGACTTGAGCTAATGTGTCTGGGTCATGCAATTCATCTGGTATAAAAGGATAAAACGGATGTAATGAATTAAAGTAATAATCAATCAAAGTTCTTGCTTCTAATTCTGTAATTATTTGTTCTTGAACCACTATGCTATCACATAATTTAACTGCTGGAGTATGTTCATCTATATTTGCATTATTACTTGCTTGTCGCTTAGAATTTGTTATTGTATTATTGTTAGTATGGTTGCTTGTTAATCTTGGAATAGTTCGTGCCGCATGTGCTAAAATTTCCAATGCGTCTGCTGTATTATGTAGTTCTTTACCACTAATAGGATCTTGATCTTTATCATCATCTTTATTTTCTTTACTCTGTTCTGACTGCTGTACTTGACTATGTTGACTAGGTTGTGTAGATGCTTGTTGCGGTTGTTTGTCTTGTTGTGCAGCCATAGCTTTCTTTCTTAACCCATTTCTAACATTTGTAACACCACCCCTTTTTGATACTCCAAACACACATTCTTTACCTTCTCTTCTACATCTCACACAAGGTGGTTTTAATGGTGCTGATAAATCTCCTAAATCGCATCTAACTTTCCTTTCTCGACAATTCAAACAAGCTTTATAAGATCTTTTAAAAGCTTTTTTGTGTGGTGGTTGACCACCCGGTGAAATGTCGGGTGCAGGGTGGTTAATACCAGAGCTATTACTTGGCGAGTTGCTCAAACTGTTACTTCCACTCGTATTAGTTTGATCATGATTGGTCGAAGTATTGCCTGAGTAGTCCTGTTGATAAGGATTTGTTGTCGATGTAGTCATGAGTTTGTTTATCGATTATCTGATTAGCAAAAAAAAAAAAAAAATTTAGATTAAAAGTGTATGAACCGGTTATTGATGGATATTAAAGTACCAGTCCAAATTTTCATGAAAAGAAAAAAAAATTTGAAGGGGACAAAAAAAAAAAAAAAAGGGCGCTTTCGTTTTTTGCGCCGCTTGATAAACTAGTTGATTATGAAAGCTTGAGCTTTTACGCATCAACTTTTTTCTTCTGTCTTCAAGCGGAGAGCTCCAGTAGTTTAAGCCGGCGAAGGAACCGGGACATCTAATTACAATGGCCGGCGATCAGACCGGGGTATCTTTAAGTGAAATCTTATAGAGGGTGCGGCTCATTTAGTTATATAATCCGTGCGGCCACAAGTTCATTTTTGAAATTTTAATTATATGAATTCGCAGTATTAAAAATTCCTAAGAAAGATCAAAATCAGGTTCGGAACTAACATGTGGATCAAGTTATAAGCAATTATCGAAGGCAGATAGCGGCCGTTTTAGACTGAACACTCCAATAAGATAACCTAATAAATGCAACCATTTTGGAGCTTTAAATTTAGTGTTTACTGGAACTAAACAATTGGTATTACTCGTCCAGGTCCACTACATTGATTGGCATTATAATATTGAATATTATAATTTGATTGGATATTTTCTGGCTTTAGAATTCTTCTTTTTATGGGTTCAAGGATGATCCACGTGATAAATACTTTTAGAACCTTCCTCAGATGGTTTGTGCAACACTAGCTATTCAAAATATTAATATGTCCCAGAATTCTTAGTTTACTTGTTAAGCTCAAGTATTGCCTTGGCCTAATAGGGAACACGTCAAGTTGGTTAGATATATAAGCCTGCATCCATGAATACAACATTAGCACATTGGAACCCACTTAATGTAATTAATACAGCTTGGTTTACATTTAACATCATACTGTGCAAGTTTTTAAGTTTTTTTTGTCACAAATAAGGCTATACTAGCTATATATACAAAGCGTGGTTTCCCTAAAAATATATCATAAACAATAATATATATAGTAATTGGAATGTTTTTTCATTCATATATAAAATTGTAAATACAGAAGAGCCTGATAATAACTCTATATAATATAAAGGTATGCGACCTCTTTACCGCCAGAAAATGAAATATCAACTTCAAAGCTTTAAATTTCTATATATACGAATCAAAATATAAAGCGAACTGCTTTTCAAGGATATATATATATGTAATATTTATCACAGATCAAACTTTTAGGAAAGCATATGATATCTCAAAACCAGGACTTACTCAACTGGTAGTCGGGGCTGTCTCATCAAGCTGTAATATTACCTAGGCCGATAGGCTACAAAGATCCAACTGAATGTTAATATAGAGCCCTAAATTCAAATTCTACGGGTTTTGGTATACTACTGAAGATCTATGACAGAAGATACTGGATTTCAAAAAGATAAAAGTACATTACATCGATGGGGGAACTAATTAATGGGTATAAATATAATAAATCAAAAAGTAGGTGTTTAATTATTGAGATATTCGAATCTTACTGAGTCATCTTGATGGGAAAAAAAAAAATTACTTCATCGATGGTGAGATAACTATTAACCAGTTAGAGTAATTTGGAAGGGCCCTGCAGTGTTAGATCTCGAGCCAATACTTTCACAAGATACACAGGATATTTGACCCTCTGAGGGACGTATTATAACTTGGATTACGTGGATTGTTCAGCAGCATCTAGAGATGAAAGAATGTAAACGAAAAATTAATATTGAGTTCTGGAAATAGGTTGGTGAAGTTCATATGGCAAGGGAAGTATAGTAGGGTTAATTAAAAAACTATTTGATAACTACATTATAGTACACTTAAGCTTGAGCCTCCCCCACAAGTATAACATAACATAGCGCTTGCCCTAGCTAAGTTTTGTGTGAAACTGATCCATCAAGATTGATGGAATCTCTACTAATAATTAACTAACGTATAGTTAACTAAGTTGTCACAGAGACTACCAGGTATAGGACAGCTAATTTTTTAATCCCCATCACCAATTAATGCTAGCATAAATTAAGATATCACAACTGGTACTATATATATATTACGTACTAGCACGTACGTGGTATATGAGATGCAAATTCTTCATCCTGTATTTGATATTTTACTTTAATTTACCTGTAAATTTAGGAATTTTACCAAACTCAATTCAAACTGATCTGCAGCATTGAGCGATACCAAACACGGCTGAGGTATACCATACATCGATCCTGGGAACATCGATCGTGGGAATCCATGCTGCATGCAGCCTGTAAGATCGATGCTTTAAATTGAAAAACTACAAACATGGATATAACATATGGCAGCAGATATATATATACAAATATATACTTGGTACTATACGTATACTATTTAACTTTCTACCGTACCATGTTATGTGTACTTTTAGCCCTAATAAATAGCTAGCATATATAGTATACTTACACTATTTATCCCGGTTATATATTATGGATATTTGTTCAGATATCGATAGCAGTTAGACTGATTATATATAGTTGGCCTTTGAGGTATACTAAAAGATTCATGGCTTAAACCTGTCACTTACAATTTAACCTATGATTTGATGTAAAGCTGACAGTATCATATCGTATTGTTAAAGTCTATGACTTAATTACTGATTTCAAATTTAAGCTCAAAGTTGCGTTCGGCAGATATATAATATTACAATGTGTGATATGTTTAATTATATTTATATATATATATAGGCATACAAGTATACGATATCTGTGCAATTCAAGTCGCGTCTGATGCCAATTTACAACACGTAGATTCAATCTACTTATGTATACCAGCTATAGCTTCTCGAGTTTATTGGTATATATATACAGCTGAATTCATAGCTAGGGTGTTGTTATGCATTTGCCCTCATCTATAATGAAACCCTGAATAATATGAAAGCTCGACTGATCAAAAACAAATAATTTTTCAAGAAAGAAAAAGACTTAGGTTTGCCAGCGTACATACATATGTATTCATAATAATAATAATATATATATATATAGCTACATATATATATATATGTAGCTATATATATATATATAGTATACTGCTAAATATTAAGAGAAACTTATGCTGCAGTATTATAATGTAATACCGTGGTAGTTGTTAATCTGAAAACTTAGGAATTCAAAGTTTGCGAACCCTTCAACTGGGATTGATCACCGATAGTAATATTATGGATCCTCGATCGAGCCGTATGCCTAGACAAATATATCGATCATTTACCAAATTTTAAATCTAAAGCACCAAATTTTTATCAAAATACTTTCCTTCCCCTAAACTAGAAATTGAGCATCCAATTAAAATACTAAAAAAGTCATTTAAGATTGAACGAGGAGAAACTAATATGGTAAGAACTACTGTACCGCAAAGTTTCAACGATCGATCGCGATATATATGCTATATATAGTGGACAATTTAAAAGCTTCAATTTTGAGCCTACGTACATATTGGTATATAGGTAGGTATACTATATATAGTAACTAAACTAATTAGAATTTTTCTCCCAAACATTTATAAACTGTATGCATATTTATATAAATGGCAGGAATGTAATGTACATATTTAGACTATGGGTATCATGCATAGTTCCCAGCATCTCGTATCCCAAGATGCAAATCTCAGTCGTATAATTAGGTACATCGACCAATTATTCTAGCTACGCACACTATAGTTAACTATATATATAAAAGTTATCAACATCCCTCGCAGTTTTACAAAATTTTTACTCTACAATCGAATCAATTAATATTTAAGAACTAAATACATATCAGCCCATAATGAAATTTTTAGCAGTTGCATCAGTTTTAGCATACTTTGCAACAGCAACAGCCCAGGACTTTATACCAATCGAAGGACGACATGGTACCTTAACAGTTGAATCACATTCATCGCGATCAGATGGTTCTGTAGTCATCAATAAAACTCCCACACACATGAAATCTACAGCTTTTGCTGAAAAAAATGGTAATCATGAGCACAAAGGACATTTCAAATTACTCCAAGATCAATTATATTATGACACTGGCGATAGAACTTTTGCTGTCCAGCTTGGTAGAACTCATATAGATGGCAAGCCAGTTCTGGATTTCTGGAGTACTTCGATTAGAATTGCACCTCCAAGGGGGTTTGGCGTTGACAGAGATGGGTTCTTGCATGGCCCTGGCCTTCAAGAAGCTTTCTATGTCTGTTATGGTGAAGATTATCCTAATGGGCAAGTTATTGCTTGGTTTGGTTATAGAACAGATCGACATTTACCTGGATGCGACCAAGCTAAATTAAGATGGAATGAAATTTACTATTAAACTCTTACTGATAGCTAGCGGAAAGTTGAGTAATTTAAAAATTCAAACTGACTAATCAATATGGCTATTTCATATATTAAAAGGAAAAAATATTTATATTTTATTTAGGATTTCAAAACTGGATTCAATTTAAATTCAATAATACACTCATTTGTTATGATTTCTCTGTACACGTAGTAACCATGTGCCTATGTACTTCTAGTGTTTATATCTATATATATGTGATTTAGTAGAATAAATATGATGTAGAGAAAGAGAATAGTTCACAAGCTGTATACAATAGCTAGATATAATTGCAATCGATCTCAATGATTACACCTGCATGTTAATTCTGTATACAAAAAACTCGGTTAATAATGGTACCTATTCGTTATCTTGAATATAGTGAATTCTACGCTAACTTTTATCTGCAGGAATGCAAAATTTTGAGACAACTTAAGTTAATGCTTGATGTAGTTAGCTAGACCAAAGTAAGTGAGGTGTATATGGCTCCTAAATTCACATTAAAATTTAGGTATGCCATTGATAAACTATTACAAAGGCGTATTTCATTATTAAAGCATGCATATCCAAGGATAAGTAATTAACATATATATGTATCGGAGTATATATTATATATGATTGACTGATTCAACAACTATGATGGTTTTAACATGGTAAAAATAGAAATTGGTATGCTACTGGTTTGTTAACTGTAAAATCCTTGTTCAAACATGCTATTAGATATGCCATGACATATAACATTTATATATATATATACATATATATGTATTATGAATTTATCAATTGATTGATTATTGGTTAAACGATGTTACCATTCAGTTGGAACAAACGATCGATATTTAATTAAATTTGAAAATCTTGTTAAGGTATGTCGATCGAAACAGAGATTGTTTTTCTGTATGCCGGGATATAACTAGTTTTACAACCTCAATGTCCTGGCAGGTCAATATAACGCATGATCATAAAGCGGAAGATGGCAGATCACGCCGATGTTTTTACGCGCGTTTGGTCCCTACCATTTGAAATTAATAATATTTTTTTCAGAACGCGTTCACTCCAATCTGCGAAAACTTTACAACCCCAATTCAATATTCCACTATAGACAACCAGGAAGTATAAAACAATATAGGAAAAAAAAAAAAAATGTTCCATTCGAATTTGAATAAAGATAAAAGTTATAGATTTTTAGAACTGACGCCAGAACTACTGGAAAGTATTAAAAATGGACGTGCTTTGAAAATTAAATGTCCTGCTGCTCAATCAAAGATGGTTATTTGTACTTGGGACACAACTTTCAATCTTCGGCAAATGAATCAAACAAACACATTGATGTTAATTAAGCCAGATGAATCAAGAGATGAAGACCTTGAAGGGTTTGGTTCAATCAACTCATACTTGGAGCCAGTTAAAACCGATGCGAAAGTTGATTTTACAAAGCTGCCAAAATATTTTGGTGCTGATGATCTAGAACAGAATAAAGAGAACAAGCAATATATATCAAGGGAAAAGCTAAGAGATAATTGTTTGGCTAGCGATAGAGAATTCGATCACTTGTGGAAAAGTAATGCTTGCTTGGAGGTTAATGGTGTTAGTTGTATTTTAGATGATCTGATATTAAAAGAAAGTTTGGATTTGATTTTGACAACAATCACTCAACTACATATGGATCAAAATTCTATTGATATCACTAAACTTATAGAAAATAACAAAGAACAAGAAAGCAATGTTTTAAAATGTGCTATTGATAAATTTCTATTTGATGAAGATAAACTTGATATAAATGGGATTATTATCTGGACTGGTTTATTAACATTGAAACGAAATGCAAATAATAAAGAAATTGATTTGGAGAATTTTAAGGAATTATGGAAAAACAGCATCCCAATTTACCATGATTATAAATTGGAATTGAAGAAATTAACTGGCCATTATGTTATGCCCTCGGAATTCACCATTAGACACCTTGAGCGGCCAAACCTAAGTTCCAACCCGAAAATTAGATTTCAACAACTATTCAAAGTCAAAGCCAGATGGGAATTAGATGAAATGGTTCCATTTATTGATGATCTAAGATCGAAAACTACCAAATTAGAATCATTTGTAATGAAATATGCAAAGAAAAAAACTGTTGGCAAAAAAATTTACGTGCAACCTCGTTAAGTTAAATAGTTATAAGTACAGAGTTTAAAAAAAAAAATTATTCTAGTTTTAATGCGTTAGTATTCGTTGGTTCATTAGATTTTGACAAGAATTCTTTTGCAGTTTCATAGCATCCTAAGAAAATAGCACCACCAGCACTAATCCACATAGTTCTTGGTCCAACACCTCTCCAGAATGCTCCCATCCCTTCAGTTTGATATAATTGCTTAGCCAATGTCAATAAAGAGATTCTCGTCTCGTGTAACATTAGTCTTGTTTTAATAACATCTAATGGAGTAGTTAATGCAGCTGCTGTACCACCAGCAATCATCCCACAAACTGCACCTTCATGAGGCGCACATTTTTCTAGTCCTTGGCTTTTAGCTCTATGTAATTTCAGAAATTCGTATAATGGAAACTGGATAGCAGTAAAAGGAATTTCTCTTAAAATTGTTGATCCCCAACCTCTATATAAACCTAACCAAACCCCTTCTCCGCTAGTATTAGCCAAAATACTTTTCAATGCATGTAAAGATGATTTGTAATGGCTTGCTTGAGCTCTTTGTTTGATAACTTCAGCTGGAACTCGAATTGAACATGCAGCTACCTCACCACAGGATGCTGCCACCATATGGGTGATCCCATTGGCTATGGTTTCATTACTAGTTAATTTTTGTGAATATTGAAGTAAATTTTTTTTTGTAAATTCATATGACAAGAAAAATAAGGATGCACCTGGTGCACTTGCTACAATTGCACTACCAACACCTCTATAAACGCCGGACCAACCACCATTTTTAAAGAACCCTCCTTTAGCTTGCAATCTTGTTTTTAAAGTATCGATTGGAAAGAAGAACAAGTCAGTACAGGTACCTGCTAAGCCACCACTTATAAGCGATGTAACAACATAGTTCTCCATTGTTAGTATAAATTTTTGGTCAGTTTGTGAATATAAATTTGTGATGGTTAGATGATTGAAACTGATCAAAAATTTGGAGGAGTGAAATTTTCTTGATCTAAACGCTGGATCATACTTTTAAAGATCCGATAAAGTTATAGTGCAAGCTTGTATGCAGTAAGTAGAATTCGGATCCGATTAAAATTGGCGTTCTAATAAGGCTTGAAGCGCGCACTGAGTAAAAGCAAAAGCGCGTAGTAAAAATCGTGGGGTTGAGCTTTTTACTGCAATTTAAGCTGTAAATCTATACCGTTGGACTTATCAGGGCACTATAGTTAGTTTTGTACATGCGTGTGGATAGAACTAGTTAAAAGTTACTCGGTACTATGCCTGGGATAATAATCTGATTAGCCGTTTTGGGACAGAGTTTAAAATAACCATAGACAAACTCTAAGAAACATCATGAAGCTGCTATCATATGATATTAATAGTAAATAACTACGAAAAATTTAAGCAGCACTGCAGTTGTTGATACACAGTAGCTGTATATATTAGTTGGTGCTGGTACACTATATATATATAGTCAGTGCGCCCATAAATAGCGGTATACGTTGTATCTAACAATTCACTACGGTCAACCCAAAGCTTCTAATACTCGGTCATCACGATCTGAGATCATTATTTTTTTCAGATTCTGTATACATTATAATTAAACTATCCGTCTTAACTGTATCTGGCAACCTGTAACTTGAGTTTCACAACTGCAGCATCCATATATAAGATAGGATATCATCATGGATATCCGATGTGGTAGTAAAATTTTTGTAACGGAGTACTGCATGCGCAGAATGACTTGAGCGATCGATCGATGAAGTAATATGTAGCCGCATATATTGCGGCTCTTGCCTCAAACTAGCAATGCCCAAACAACACTATAGCGCATCATATCAGCATCCCTGTAATCAGATAGTTAGTACGTATATATCATGTATTGTTGAAGTTTCTAAATGTTTGAATTGACGTAAGTTGCCTGGTTTGTCCAATTAGACTCAAATTTCTCTGTATGAGAATCCAAGCTAGCTCTAAGATAAAAAATATATATAAAAACCTCCTATCAATTGTTCAAGAATGTTGGCATATTATCAGTCCACTAGTACTGGATTACAGTATCAATAATACTAATGATAGATAACAAATGCAGTTCTCGAAAAAATCGCTCACAATTATCCAAATTTAAGAAGGGTATAAAACTCCCACACGCTATTAAATATTATATTTATATATCGATTCCAACATCTTATAATTGATATATATATTGATATATGTTAAAGATTCATTATTAGTATTAAATGAGTATAGTGGATTGACTATAATCCATGATATATATAGATACTAAATTATACAATTAATATTGGGTTGACGTTGGTATGAAAGTACAAGGTATCATATGAAAGTACAAGGTATCATAATTATTGCAGCTTCAAACCATACCATCGATACGATCAATTTGGATCCACTAGGGTTGTTTTATCGATCCAAGCTTAGTATTATAGGTCATAGATATTACAACTATAATGTGACAGTATACATATCCCTGATCAGCTATAGAGGGGGAATAATTTGGAGAATTGCTTATCTATAGCTTTTATGAAATTTCAAATTTAACTTGATATCAGTCTCGCCAACTCTAGATGGCTATAATATTGGAAACATCAATTGTTAACAATAACATATGCAGGTTTTAGTGCATGGCTAATAAAAGCTAAGGTTTAAATGCATGGGTTAAAAACTATTGAGAACGATGATACAGCTGCCATGGAGGGTCGACCAGAATTTGTTTTTATCAGTTGGAAAGTTTTACGAAAATCTAATTAAAAATTGTTCAAAATATTATATACAATACATTCAAACAGTAATTAATTAAATTTTGAAAGAAAAACCTTATAATTTCAACAAATTCCAAGTCTTGAATCATTATTATTGAATATTGAGTATACGAAAAATAATAACATGTTAAATAAATGGAAGTGCAATGTAAATATGATGTTTGAACTGGCAAGATTGATTTTGTATCAATTTGAAGTATTTCATTTTAGAACTAACTGACGAAGACCAAAAGATTAAGTCATCCAATTTGGCCTGTTCTAGTATTAATCAATTTCGGTCTACCGATTTACCTGATTTATTCAAGTTGATACCGTTACATCGACTAAAATCAAGTTCGATGGACCAAAGTCAGGGTGTGTCGCAAAGTCTATAAATGAAAACATACCATATTGTATTATAGCAAACTGCAAAGCTTATTACTGCCTTTGTCAAATTTACATCTCAAACCATTTCATTCATTATATATAACATTAGCAGCTTTAACCTGAGCAACTCAGTTTTAGAGTATATAATAATAATAACTATAATAACAAACCATAATAAACAATAATAAATCCGATGACCATTTGCCACCAAAAATAAAAAAGTGCTGATTAATCTGATAACATCTTTTTTTTGTTGGACTCATAAGATACCGGACCGAGTCGCCATTATTAATAGTGCATGAACAACCCTTCTACGGGTTTAAGCGATTCTTCCCAATCAACTTGCTTCTCCGGGTTACTCTTCTACACCAGCTTAAACAGATTTTAGGCGGGTGATCATTTAGCGACAAAACTTTTCACAGGAATAAAAAAAAAAAAAAAAATTGGATCTAAAATTATTTTTCTCCGCTTTATTTTTTGACAAAAATTCTGAGAAATTTCATTATCACTATTCAACCTATTATACAAACATAAAAATAATGAGACTCTCTAGACTTATTAATTCTAACCAACTAAGGTTGGTTAATAAACGACTTTTATCATCCACAGTAACTCGACACAATAGTATCAAAGAAACTATTAGCTCCAATCAAGTTGCTGACGCATTATCAAATATCCATTCACATCATGAACCAGTAGCCACTACACCACTTCCTACACCTCCAGAAGGTTCAGAAATTGCACAGGTAGTTAAAGAAGCTAAAGTTGTTGAATCAGCTACCACAAAGGACAAAAAGGGTCGTCCGATTTATTTGGATATGCAAGCTACTACTCCAACCGATCCAAGAGTTTTGGATAGAATGATGAATTTCTATACTGGCTTATATGGTAATCCACACTCTAAAACCCATGCTTATGGCTGGGAAACTGAAACTGCAGTTGAAGATGCAAGAAAAAATGTTGCTGAATTAATTGGTGCTGATGCTAAAGAAATTATTTTTACTTCAGGTGCAACTGAATCTAATAATATGAGTTTAAAAGGTGTAGCCAATTTTTACAAGAATCGTAAAAAGCATATCATTACTACACAAACTGAACATAAATGCGTTTTGGAAAGTTGCCGAAATTTACAAGAAGAAGGTTTTGATGTTACATATTTACCAGTTCAAACTAATGGGTTAGTTGATTTAGAATTGTTAAAGAAAGAAATTCGACCAGATACTGCTATTGTTTCTATCATGTTTGTTAACAATGAAATTGGGGTCATTCAACCAATCGAAGAAATTGGTAAAATTTGCCGAGAAAACAAAGTTTTCTTCCATACTGATGCGGCTCAAGCTTTTGGTAAAGTTCCAATCGATGTTAATAAAATGAATATTGATTTAATGTCAATTTCAGGTCATAAAGTTTATGGTCCAAAAGGTATTGGTGCTTGTTATGTTAGAAGAAGACCAAGAGTTAGATTGGATCCATTGATTAGTGGTGGTGGTCAAGAACGTGGGTTGCGATCTGGTACTTTAGCTGCACCATTGATTGCAGGTTTTGGTGAAGCATGCAAAATTGCTAAAGAAGAAATGGAATATGATCATCAACATATCAAACGTTTGGCAGCTAAATTGAAAGAAGGTATCTTATCAATGGAACATGTAGTATTAAATGGTGATCCAAAGCATCGTTATGATGGTTGCGTTAATATTTCTTTTGCATACGTTGAAGGGGAATCTTTATTAATGGCATTGAACGATATTGCATTGAGTTCTGGCTCTGCATGTACCTCTGCATCTTTGGAACCATCATATGTTTTGAGAGCATTGGGTGCTGATGATGCTTTGGCACATTCTTCTATTCGATTTGGTTTGGGTAGATTTACAACTGATCAAGAAGTTGAATATGTTTTGAACACTGTTCAATCAAAAGTTAATAAACTAAGAGAATTATCTCCATTGTGGGAGATGGTCCAAGATGGTATTGATTTGGACTCTATTGAATGGTCTCAGCATTAAATTATTCTTTTTAAATTAACTAGTGTTTTATAATAGATATTTTGTAAATTAATTTATACTTCCTTTATACCCTCATGTGGTTGCAACAATTTTCCTGGAACATTGAAAAATTTCGCAAGCTAACAATTGTCTGCGTACAGTCGTTTTAAACCTGTGCAATATCTAAACTATCTAAGCATTACGTATCAGCCGTGAACTTTTATTTCGATGTCTTAGATTTTGAGTTTGGACCATCCATCTATAGATCTCTGAGATTAAAGTTTCGCTGAGAAACCGTTGACGCCATTTACCAATGGTAATGGATGCTTAATCTCGAATTCGGAGAGTCAACTTTTGAAATTATCTCTGATGTTTTAATAGCCATTGATAACGTTATTATTCTGTAAATTACTTAACCTATAGCATGCTCTTACCTTGCAACAAAAATGTAGATTTTAATTATATATATTACATGATAGCCAGGTGAATTAGTGATGCTGAGTAAAGCTCAATTAATTGAGGACAAATATCATATATGCAAAGCAATTGAGCGCTTCAAGATCTAAGGGGCGATTCCAATGAAGTGCAGGAATTTGACCTAGAATTATAAATTAATATATATCAGTATACACATCCACATATACCAACTTTGGCATCGTTTAAGCCTAAGTTATTAATTATAATACGTGTACACCATTACGCAGCTGTTGAATCTAGCATATAGGACGTAAATTTGTCTGATAATTTATGAAGTTTGAATTAAGACCGAAACCTTTATTATAAAATCTAATTATTTTTCTGTCTATAGATATATCTGATCTTGAAAACATTCGCGAAATATCCTCAGGTAACGCATAGGTATATACACCGGTGCTATTACACCTCTATCAGAGTTTTGACCACATGTTTCAATTGGATCGAACCCCATAAATCTGGGCTTTATTAGTAAGTTCTTTGTTATGGATGGATATATAGCCATAACTCAAGCTTTAATTACATCAAGCCTTTGCATTACAATTGAATTTAAGCTTCAAATTCTTAAGTACGTACCAAGGAGGTTTACGCGCAAATATATGCTCGAGCCTTTGTGAGTTTGAGTAAACTATAGTTTGGCACCGGCCGATTGCTATTAATTAATAATAGTTTAAATCGATGGTGATTGCTCTATAGGTAGGTTTCCCAAATACTGTTTTAAGTTCATCCTTCGTACTTTAATCCATCTCATAATTAAATTTGTTATAAATAGACGAATCAGAAAGATCAAAATGAAGGAGACCAATAATATATATATATATATATATATATATATATTTCACCCTAACCGATCGATTTTCTCCAGAATTTGATATATTAAAGCTCCCCAAACCCTGAAATTAAACTAAGCGATATATAGAATATATAAGGATCATTATAACAGTTGTATACCATGGTACAGCTATATATACATGCATATGTGGGTACATTAATTATAACCATCCATATATATATATATATAGCCAATTTTGAAACTTTTCGAATATATATGTATATATATATATATATAGTATACTTACTTGTAGCTATAATAAGTTTTCCGACCACAAAACGCGTAAATATTTGGTGATCGAGTTAATCGAGATCAAATCGATGGAACACCCAAAGATCCTTATAAGGATGCAGTACCGTGGTGCAGATCCAAATCTCAGCTATGGTATGCAATATATTTATACTCTGAGCACAGATTTATCCAAACAATGGATAGCTTAATTATATATAATTAAGAGCTAACGAAATTTTAGTCGATCGCCATTCTTTTAGGCTTCTCATGCCCCAGGGGAAATTGAGGAATCGCGCGCGAACATGACCAAAAAAAGGGGGTGTAATTTCAGAACAAAATTTTCAAACACACAGTTAACTTCAAAATTTCCATCATCAAAAACACTTAAGCGAGATTAATCTACATTCTTGCGCCAGAAAATTTGTGCACTGTATCCGTATACCGTTCGAATAAAGTAAGCCCATCTCAAAGAAGTTTCAATTGCATGGCATCCCAAATTTTCAGAAAGAGTGTTACAATTCTCATGCTAGGGATCCATTGGCATATATAGGTTTGTGATTATTTTTTATGGTATCTTACCGCACCACCTAAGTTGCAATGGATCATCTAATCTTAAAGCAATCCGGATGGTTCTTATATTAATTACCAAAATCCTTAGTACTTATCAACAGCGAAAGACAAACTTGATACAAACTGACAGGTGACAGGGATAATCTTTCAGTCCACCAGCGTGGACGTCAAGTTTAAATGTATTCATCTCATGCATGTACAATTCAAAAAGATATTATCATTAAGATTGAGGTGTGTTGCTCATTAATGTTGATAAACCTGCTATGGCAGTATACTAAGAAAATCCCTGACCATCTACATGCCTATAAGAATTTATATTATAATCCAACTAGAACTAAATGATCTATAACTGTGACAATTGCAATATATATCCAATATAAGAAGAAACATAATCATATATATTGAGTCCAAAAAAATGATGTATGTTAATTAGCTTCGGCTCAGATAAATCATGAGCCATCATCATATATATATATATAAAGAACGTTATATCAAGATATTAGATTAATTAATATGGAATTTTAATTAATTAAGTGGTGCTTGAGGCAATAGTAAGACAGCATAATGTTAGTTGATTCATAAAGAATTAGTGACCAAATTAAAAGCTTTACATTCCAATTATACCAAATCAGGACACATGCTCTTGCTTCATAATTAATAATTAATCCACATCAAAAATTGAGGAACGCAATTTAAAAATCTCTATCCGCAGTAAGTTATTAAATCGTACTTGCAGCTTAGTACACCAAATAATAATAATATTATTTTCTAAATAATCAATTGCAATGATCAATAAAAATTATTAGTGATGGTGTCTGATCAGTAAACGTCTGAGCAATTATGGATCCCAAAGCTCTGTTCATCTAAATTTGTATTCGGATGGTAAAACCTGAATGGCTGGGTCAGCTTCAGACTTTTCAGCTGCGCAATCCAAAAATTCCTAGAGCTCGCATTACTGAATTTATTTCCCCTTAGCAGAAAATCCCACACCCGCCAAAAAAAAAAATAAAAAAATTGAGAGACTGAGATATTCTTAGAGACACTATTCTGTATTTTTTTTTTTTTTTTTCTTAATACTCTTTCCTTCTTCTTTTTATTTTATTACTCTTAATATCAACTCCAACTTTTTGACATTCATTCTTATTATAGTTCAACATACATTCATTTATTATACTTTTCAAATGAACTACTAAACTATTAAGCAAAGTTCGGCATAATCTCTCACCTTTAGTCTTTCATTATTTATTTATTTATTAATTTTTGCTAACGAACGAAAAAAAAAAAGAAAAAATTTCAGAACTAATATTGCTATTATCAAATCAAATCAATCAACTAATATAAACTAATAATTAATAAAAATATTTACAACTAACGAACACAGCATCAACATAATGGCTATTGTAATAGATTCGAACTCACCATACTATGAAGATTTTACACCATTAGCGTCATCAAGTAAGTGGTAATCAAACGTAGAAAAACTTTACTAACAAACGCAATAGATGCAGTTTATTTGACAGGTAAAGATCCTTTATTTGGAGAGATCTTTAGCGTAATCTATCAATCAAGTACAGCACCACACCATAAACTATCATCATTAGTTTTCAGTAGTCATGGTACATCAGGATTTGTGGATATGACATTAAATGAACAAAGCAGGTATTATGGGGCGGTCAACAATTTGCCTCAACAACACATACACAGTTTAGTTCGACAAGCATTAGCTATATCAACTTTAAGGTCATATGCAACTATGGATGGTATAACAAGAGGCGTGTTACAAGAGAATTGTCATGCGAATTGGGATGAAACTGTAGCAGGGTATACTGCATCAAAAATGGAAATGGTTACGGGTAAATACCCTGATGAAATTGGACATAAAATAAAAGAATTGGGGATTATAGAACCGAAATATGTTAATACAACTTTATTAGACGTAGTTTATGTTGATTCAGACAGCACAATCGAAAAAAATAACGAATTGGTATATTTATTAGGAAACCAATTAGAGCAATTATTTGATCCACTATCAGAATATTCTCCAGAACCAACTGAAAGATTATATGCACCACCAATTGAAGCAAAAGAAATTGACGATTCACCAAACGTTCAACATATCATTGAAGAATTGTTTTCAATACAAACTGAGTTTAAAACTAATTTGATTGTTTTTTTGCAAGACTTTTTAATTCCTTTAAGAGTTCAAGTTTTGGGTGAAGAAATGGATAATGATGAAATGACTATTAGAAAATTGAATACTATCTTCCCACCAACTATTGATGAAATTGTTCGAATTAATAATATTTTTTATGAAGCTTTACAGCAAGCGTTGCCATATGGTAGTTTTGAAGTTATGAAAGCATGTGGGATGACTATACCATATTTCTATAAAGCATGCATGAGGCATGAAGCTGCAACAAGATTATTCGGATCCAATTTAAAGAAATATTATACATTTTTCAGACAGCATTTACCTACGAGCGTTCATTACACACCAAGAATGATCGAACAAATAGTACAAGTAACTGCACATCTATCAAGAGTCAAACACTTGTTGGACCGATTGATGGATGCAGGTAATTGGGACTCTAGTGAAAAAGTTTTGGTTAAAGAATTCTATGATTCTGCTGCTAATACAATAGATTCTTTCAGTAGAAGTTCACCAAAAAATAATTATGATAGAAGAGTTTTCACACCAACCGGGAAAGTATTAGTTGAAATTGCAAAAGGATGGCCAAAAGAATTAGAATATGGTTGGATTAATAGAAGAGTTGTCACAATTTTTGATGCAGTAGATGTATTAACAAACGATCATCATATTTTGATTATTTTTACTGATCAACTGGTTATTTTGGAGCCTACTGAACCTATCCCAATGGCCAGTGCAAGTGGGATGCATTTACCATCAATTTCTGATATTTTAATGCATTCAATGATTAATGAAATGCCAATTTCCAATGTTCCAGATTTGAAAGTTGTATGTTGGGCGCCAATTGAAACTGTTACAATGTCAGAATATAGAAATGGATCCAATTTATGCATCAACTTTTCAAAACAAGTTTCAATTAATAAGAATCATCGAACTGAATTACTTTATCAGTTAGTAAGAAGTGATCATGATGCAAGACAATTTGTTGGAATGTTATCAAAGGCACAAGTTATGAATAAAAGTCAACCATTTCATTTGTTCAAAAACACTAATACTTCATTGACTATTTATGCTACTGTTCATGAATTACAAGGTTATGCACAAGAAGCTAATAAAACACCTATTGCTCTATTCATGAATGTTGATATTACAAGAGATGTTCTGAAAGCAAACAACCTAAGCGCATGTTTTAAAGTAGAATTCGAAAGTGAACAAACTGTTCGAGTTCAAGCTTTTAGTAGTATGGGATGTGGTGAATTTGATAGGGTTGTAACATGTGATGAATTCGCTAAATTTATTAACAATGAAACTAGTTATTTATATTCATTACATTATTCAACAAAAAATCGGAACTTCTTATCACCAATTATCAAAAATAATAAGTTGTTGACAAATTTTTTAATTGAATACTCACGATCAGAAACTACAAGAAAAAGAATCAAAAAGGAAGAAAATTATCCACAATTAAGAGTAGCTGATGCAAAACCTAGAAGAAATCTGACTCCATTATCTATATTTAGCAGATTAAAATCAAGAAGAGATAAGAAGGTTAGCAGTTGTTATTCTACTGCTGTTAATACACCAGTTCCAGAATTATCAAGAAGTGATAGTTCATCACCATCAAGTGATGTGATTAATAATTACGAGTTTCCTCCAAAAAATATGCCAGCTACTCCAATTCCAATTGGTAATTTGAAACAATTGTCAAGAGATTTCTCCAAACTAAGTGATGGATGGGAAGATGTACATGATGATACTATGAATTCTTTTAATACCATTAATACTGGTTCATCAATGGGTATGATGGATTCTAATATTGTTGTTATCCCAGGTTCAAATAGTATGAATAGTATCAGTAAAACCAATACCAACGATACTTATTCTGCGTCTATTAGCACTACTAATAGGACTTTGAATAGACCAGTTTCAATGGATAATGTGGGTGATATGGCGAGTACCGATATTGAACTAGAAGAAAAAGATAATGATGATGATGATGATGAAGAAGAAGAAGATAGACGACAGCAAGCAGATGTTGAATCCTGGTTTAAAGATTATGAAAGTAGTTTAGATGAGATTTCATTAAGTGATGAATTCGATTTTGAAGTTGATCAAATTCAAAATGATTTGGATGAAGAGGAAGATAATGCAAGAAAGTTAACTAATGTATTTGATGTTGAATCTTCACCACACAAACGAACATCCACCTTACAATCATTAAGAAACTCACAACGATTTAGTGTTGCAAGTTCATTGAATAGTTATAGAATGAGTGGATATTATAGTGATAAGTTTGGTGATGCATCATCATGGATTGATGAATCAGTTCCTGGTACAGTCCGATCAAGTAGAATTTTAAGCCAAATGTCACCAGCTTATAGAAAAACTCTACGAGAATTGGATGATTTAGATATTGAGGATGATCAAAAAAGTTTAACTACAGTTCGTGATGAAGATGATGATTTGAGTGATACTGGTACATTGAATATTGATGAAGATTTTAATCATTTAGCTCAATTCTGGAATGATGCAGTTAGCAGTACTGCTACACACAGTATTAATAATCATTCGATTGGGGTTAGCGAAGCACCAAGTTTACCAGAATTACCAAAAAGTGTCACTAAACTATGGCCAGATCTGCGAGATCCTTCTATTATGTTTTTGGGTTCATATGTACATTCAAGACAAAGTTCAGTTGAAATAAAGGAAGAAGATTCTATCAGCTACTCAAATACTACAGAGCCTTTAAAAAATGATTTATCTGGGATCATGAAATTTGGGTCTACCAATACTTTACAATTAGCTTCTTTCACTGTTGAATTGGATCGAATGATTGAAGAAGATGAACAACGTGGATGGAGTATTCATGCATCACAATTAGAACAAGTTAAACAGTTTATTATCATTCAATACGAACGAACCAGACATTTAACCAAATTTGATCAATTAGATTTCCAAAAAGAAATTGAATGTCGAAAGAAAATCATGGAGTTAACTTGGAAACTGATTGGTATGGCTAATGGTGATTCCAAATATCAAAAGATTGTTAAAGGTGTTTTAGAAATTGAAACTTTACGAAGAACTAAACTAAACTCTTTAAATATTTAGTTTATTTCGTATACGGTTACACTATTAATTTATTATGTCTATTACTAAGAATGTATATAACCTCATTAGAACAATTTACCTTTATTATTATTATTATTCAAGATATCTTTGAAAAAATTCCGTAATTTTTCTACCGGATCTGTATCTTTATCATCACTATGATCAAAATAAATATTTGTAGCTAATTCACATTTGTCTGCTATTTTAGTATTAGGTGCTGTGCCATTTTTAAAAAATGCAACGACGTTATCAACAGGTTCATTATCTAGTTCACAAACATAGAAACCGTTATCTTTTATATTAGCCCTTAAATTCGCTTTATAATGATCAAAAATGAAAGGCATAATTTGATCATCTTTATTAAAAGTAATAGCTGCGAATCCTTGAGGGTACCTTTTATTGATTGATGCAATAGCCAACTCTGCTCCTCGTTTGTATAATAGCTTTCCTAACACTGTTGAGAACACTAATTTGTCATCTTTATTCTTTGATGCAGTTGCAACAACATCTCCAGTATTCAATTTTTGTGTATTTAGATAATATCCATTATATTTTGAGGTGCCATTGATTTTTAATGGTGTAGCACCATATGTCGCCAAATTTCCAGTGTTTTTTCTATCTTCTGTAGAGTTTGGGAATGTGAGGCCTTTTGGTCCAGGAACTGAATCTTGTCGACCTGGTGTACTTGGATCTTTCGAGTTTCCTGCTCCGCCAATAACCTTTCCACCCATGTCTTTTATTCCTGATATTCCAGACAAAACACCACCTAATGGGTCATCTCCATCTCTTGGGTGTAGGTTCAAAATAGCTGAGGTTAGCCCTGCTAAGATTGCAAGTGATAGGACCACTGCATGGAATAATGTATACATGTTAGTCATCCCCATTTGTTCTGCTAGGCTTTTTCAGACCTCAAAGCTTTTAGATACAATTTAGGTATTTAAATAGTAATAAGTAAGGGGTTTTTTGATGAGCGGTATTTGTCCATTGGTGTTGAAAAACTCAGGGATTCCATTATGTGCTAATACCCCTGAGGCCAATGGCTATATATAGCAAGCTTTAGGTAATTATTATCGACACTATATAAAGTCCTTGTGGTTATTTTGTGTCAAGGGAAGTTCCAAATGTTTGGTATTGATGCTAGTTCCGTCATTTTCTGCTATTTAAAACTTTTATAAACGGATCAACTCTAATCGTGATCTCATTTATTAAGGTGCGTCAAAGACACCATCTGGAGAGGTTCTGGCAGGTACCATGGCAGATATTCGTTTGAGTTTTTCTTATTAATTCATTCCATGGATTGTGAAGTCTCCAAATTCCTACTCTAACGTCTGATTCGTTAAAAATTACAACTTCGACTATCCATATATATATATTGGATCCAAAAACTCCTAAGACATACACACAATACTCAATTAAAACATCACGGTACCGCAAAAATTCAATTACGGCTGTATTATGTGGCAGTTCAGCTGTATGTTCAAACACAAACGTATCCGACTGTCATATATAGTATGAAAATTAATTTAATTTGACTAAACAGTTAGATACTAAAATTTGATGAATACCAAGGTACCAATCATTAAGGCAAGGTGGAACTACTACGTATACTGAATTACACATACACACGAATGATATTTGAGTCAAAATTTTGATAAATGAATTCATCATACCGTATATTACAAGCAAACATTCTTTAATTATCTTCATCCTGACCAATCTGCTACCTGGAAAGCGTTTTATGACTAACTAAATGTATCCAGATACATCCTTGTAGTAGATTATATGAGTGTAGACCGTATCCATGGATGGGTTTGCACCGGCCGGCATATCGCTGTAAAGAATGCACAATTGATGAATCTGATGCTGTAACTTTTCTCCGATTTGCGGGAGGATATGGTTGATGATCATCGTTTATTATTATAAGATTGTATAAGACAATAATTCTACAGGATTTGCACTTAATTAAGTTATATCTTTCAGGAACAATTAAAGGTCTCCACCTTACTTACCACACACTTTAAGTAAATTTAACGTACTTGTTAATGGTACTGTAACTGATCATCCTTTTATCGTTGAATTACCTATTCCTGAGATGCCTATGTGTATTGCGAAAACTTAGGCTATGGTATATACCGATTACAAAATTCATTATTCGTTTGATTCAAAAAATATATAAGACTTTTAGTTTATGGTAGACATAGCTGGCACAGTTTACAATAACTAAGAATTTCATGCATGTTAGCTTAATATCAACTGGTAGTACATATACTGAGGCCAGAACAGTTACCATTGAGTTTTTCTGTAATTCTCATGATTTCAGCTGTACTTTCCATAAATATTATACATATATAGTTATCACAACCATGATCTGCTAAAGCAACTTTAGCTATAGTTATAGTTATAACTATATTAGCAGCAATATCAATCTAAATTCAATTGTAAATTTATCCAGGACCAATTGATTAATATTTCACATATTCCCTCATTGCAATCTAGGATAGCTCACAATGGTTCATTTAATTTATCCGCTGAACAATTTCATCAGCAATTAATGCGTGCTGGCCATGGCTCCAAATTATATTACAATTTGGTAAAGCAGCTCAAGACTACAATTAATAATTATTATACAGATACATTCAGAATTCTATTAAAGTTTCTTAGAATTATTAGAAATCTGTTAAAATTGAAACTTCCTTAAATTTGCACAGTTGGAGGAAGTTATTAGCTGTTAATGAATCAATTACTTTTGTAAACAAATTAGAAATTCTCTGAAATCCTGCATTAGTACTGTTCTATGCTTGGTTTTTAATATTTTATGCCTATCCGTTGGATATATACGGTATAGATTTTCATGACATAATCAGGTACAAAGCATCGAGATCTTGAAACTCCATGGTGCAGCTCCACCTTTCGTTAACCTAAAATCCGGATCTACTCCATGATAGTATAATATGATTTAATCGAATACATGTACATGTAACTAATTTAATACATCAATGTGTCGTGATGGTGTTCTGCTATAAACTTGTAGCTGGATATATAGTATACTGGATTCAATCTTAAGAATTCAACTTCCGTGTCGGTAAAATAACCCGTTTCAAACTCTCCTTTTGCGTGTTAACTAAAGATCTATATATATTAATTGTCTTCAAAATTCAACCCTAAGTCATATATATTACTACAAGATACTTACAACTGTCTAAAATGGTCCATATCATTTACTCAGCTAGCTACATTAAGCTCATTGATATATACCATGGCAGAGCACAAATATGAATATTCTTCTATAGATATATTTATCAGTACGATCTTGAGGATTATTGTAATTGATGATTGAATATTTTGGATAAGTTGAGCCACTATAATCGGTGGAAATAGTATATGATATACATGTACACATATGGATATATGGTATAGTGTAGTTTAAAGTTCATCCAATAACTCCTTAAAACAGATGTACATCCTAGATGCATATCCATGGATTTGAAGGGCGCCGCGCAAATTTATATGAAGAGGGGTTTCAAATTTATATATAATTAAAGCGGGGTTACTAAGTGTGGTTTAAAAATCATGCCATGGTAGAGCACAGCGCTTGAGCGCTCACTTAAAGTTTATTAATTTGATGTAATCTGATCTGATCTGGTCCGATTTTGAAACATGATATTACTATACCAGGTAGGGATACAGTAGGATACATATATGTAAATTCTGTAGATTTGAGATCGATTCTGAGATTGCGCTTACAGATTTTCTTGCAGATTCAAATTATTCTGACTCAGGCCATTACCATATGGTACATGTACACCTAATTATTATCCTTGGTACCTGCCATGGTTTATTACTGTATCGTAACGTTGATATCGATAAGTGGATCGGTGGCTATATTCAGCCGTACGGCTAACAAGGTTTTGGGACCTTTCATCAGATTTGGTTCTTCTAATTGAATTTCAAGCCCATGGATCTATAATACTCAGAATTTAAATCACAAACATTCTGTCCGGTGGGTTTATTCTTAGTTCAAGATTTTCTAGATGGCAGTTTCACTAGCTAGAGAAATTCAGTTTAATTGCAATTGGGGCTATGAAAAGACCTGGCCGCTTTAAATTGAAAAAAGACAGATATGTACATTGTAATATTTTTCCTCATTAACGAAATTTCTATAGTATGCTTGAGTAATTTAAAGTTTCTGTTGCGATTAAACTCTAACAGTGAAATTTTATTGAATAATTTAGTGAACCATTATATTATGTGTAGTTGTGGATCTAAGAGAGCTATAATGAACGGTATACATACTGCATGCACGTGCACAGTTAGTAAATAACAGTAAAGTGAAATCTAATCAATAGGTATATATTTCGACTGTAACCTATTAAAAATTGATATATAAACCTTTTATTAGAGCAATGTTGGTACATCTAGATCAGTACTAAGCTGAAAGCTGAATAGTCGACCAGTAAAACAATATTGATATTCAGGAATAAGCTTATTGTATAGATATATCTAATATCTATGTTGTATATTGCCGATACTTAATGATTCCAATCTATTTCTATCGCATTATAAGTAGTGATCTGATCGATCAGGGATTTTATCAATTACAACTCTGATCCAGCATGTCAGTGAAAACAAGTGTGGACCAAGTGTTCTAGATAATAGGCTATCTATAGCTAGAATTCTGTTATTCTAATTCGAATTATACAATGATATTCTCTTATTATTATTTGAGCCATTTGAATTGATTATAACTTCAACTGAGGGACTCCTTATAACTATGCAATCCTCAAATTCAGCAAACACCATCCATGGTGTAGCTAATCATTAATTGCACACACGTAGATAACGTGCATTAAAATGTTGTTTTTGAACTTAAAATGTTTCACTAATATGGCAACTGAGTCATTATTTAATTTAAATTGTAGATTTGTGAATTTGATAAAAAGGATAACACAGTGAAGCTTACGGGATCCCGGTAATTGCAACCGAACGGGCCGGTAAATAATCATGTCTCAAGCTTACCCGATTTAAATTACGCTTCTATAGCTACAATTGAGTACAATAAAATCAACTGAGATTTTAGATTTAAGGGGTTCATTAAAATAGTAGACAGATCTTTAGAGCTTCAGATTGTGTTGATGTTGTTGATATATCGATAATTTTTTCTTGGCTTCAATTCGAACCATGAATTATAAGTACTACGTTGAAAAGAGCATTTTTAGTAAAATATTGGTCAAAATATATCGAATATGTAGTTCACAAAACATCCGAAGTGATATGTATGAAAGCTTGCAATGATCGATCTAACAGTTTAAAGTGTCAACAATAGATGCTTTGATACTATATAGCCATATATATATATGGGATTGATTATAAACTAGAAATATATCGTAATTCTATTATATATGTATACACAGTGCACTCCATGGACCTCTCAAAACTAAAATGAAATAGCATATATTTCTGTTCAAACCACTTGTTTGATATATATATCTCTAATATTCGAGTTGATTGATTCATTCATTCCTATTGATCGTAGTAACTCCATTTCGATTACAAAAAAATCATTTATAAAGTTTACCACTAGTAGAAGGCTTGCCGACAACTTTAAGTTTTGAAAAGTTAGAGATTAATATTGTATATGTGGTATATCAAAGATCAATATTTACCATGGCAGTATCCCTTCTATAGATATATCAAGTTTAGCCAGCGCCGAGTCTATATATAATTATTGAAAACAACAGATTTAATTTAATAATTAATTATCAACTCCAAGGTGAAATCTAAAAATAAATATCTCTATCTCTATCTCATCCACACTGCCAGTTGCATACACTTTTTCCAAACAAGTGATTGTACGTATGCCCTGATATTTGATTGCCTTAGTATACTGTAGCAACGCTTATATATACTCAAGTTCTATATGAAAATATTAGGTGTAATTATCGGCACAGACTCTATGATAACTTGATCAGGTACACCTATCGAACTATAATAATCCCCTTACCATTAATCAAAAATGTAACTTGGTAGTCTGATCATTGCAATATTTATTGATATAAAACTATAAATACTCTATTAACCTGTTCATGCGTACAATCGAATTTATTCCTCCAAAATTTAAAATCGAATCAGCTCGGAGAATAAGATTAATTGGGAGGGGGATTTTTGATATCGAAATCTCTATAGAGTGGTGTTTTCAAATTTCTTATCCGGACGAATTTTGTTAGAAAAGAGTTATTTTATTATTGTTTTACATTCAATAACCATGCATGGTGCATTGTCAATCAATATTTTCTTCTCATAATTATGTACATGCATATGCACTAGTTGCATAGATATCGCTAGCCTTACTAAAGCTTAAGAAAATAGATCCTTTCCTCGATTATTTAGTGTGCATGCATTTGCCATGCTACAAAGAGGAATAACAAAACAAATTCAAGGTGTTAGCTTATAAGAAATTTAGCTAGGATTATTTAATAATGAATGATATCTATATTTTTTTTCAAGCTGTATCTACAATTACAGCTATAAAAAAATTATAACACCTGCTAGTGATTGACCGTTAGAGTTGCTTTATTACCACTTTGCAAAAAGCTTTTATATATATAGAACTACGATGAATTTCAAGGTTTTCATTTACTTACATAAGAGATTTTCTACCACAATCAATTGTTAACGGTACTATTTTTATAAACTGATTACTACTATATAGTAAATATATGTATATACATAACACTTGTTAGATTCTATAGTGGTTAAAACTATAGTTGCTGCTGGCCAGTCCCTAGTAACAATAGACTTAATTATCCTTAAAATATAGAAGATAAACCCTTAAGCTTAAGTATGTGATATAGAATACCAATGATTTGAAATTCGATATTTAACGTGTATAAAATATCTATACATGAGTGTAAAACTTGACTGTAGTAACCTACAAATGAGTTTAAGCTGCACATTCTTAGTCTCTTGTTACTTTCCTCTAGCTATTTTTATAATAAATAACATAATTACCCATGTTAGCTTAGTGCAGCTTGATTGATCACAAGATATGAATAGAACAGAACTTGTTTCTTCAGATCTTGTATGCAACTGTTGAATTCATAGAATTGTATAGCTTAAATATTAAGAATATTTCTTATCCATGCATGTTTAAACTGCAGGAAGTCAGGACGATTATCTAATAGCTATAATTCTTTAGACTGTTAAGTCACTCTAAATTTTGACGCTTATAATGATTAAGTAAGAAATACTATCTCGATGAGCTAGAAAACCAAAAATGAGGGGTCAGACTTCTCCACAATTGTAAAATATATAGTAATGCCAATTCCAAGATATTATACATATGTAGCTCCGTTAGAATCTAATAAGAGAGACAATTGAGGAAAGCCCAATTAATTTTAGCACTACCTAAAGTTTATTTATGTATTCCAGTTATCCTGTTTCTCAATTAATACTCTTTAGTTTTCAAGAGCCCACAAATTCACCATTACAGGCTATTCTGAAAGCTCTCTATAACTTTTTCAAACCTCATCGGAGATTTCCATACCATCTAATTTAGTTGTATTTGATTTTAGTAGATTAAAGATAACTGTTGCTTATTCAGTTAAATAGTAATTATTTTTACTAATTACAGATCAATTGTCTAGAGGTGTTTTATTTAAAATACTGTCAAAGCAGCTAGAAAATTTAAAGAGGAGAAATGGTAAATCGATCTGTATACTAGGTTATGATAATCTTAGGAGTTATAATTGCTTTAATATTAGATCAATGACAATCTTGATTAGGATTTTAAGCACATCTACTTAAAATGATGGATAAATAAGATCTATCGTCAATCAGTTTCAAATTCGGACGATTAAAAGTGAACTACGTATACACTTTTTATAAAAGTTTTGCAATAGCATATATATATATATATATATATACTGTATATGATATAACGGTAACAACTGAGAATCCCAATGGAATTGAGAGAGAAAAACTGGGGTAACGAGAGATGTGCAGTTTAATCACCACTTAGGCTCATATGTACCAACCTAGGCTTTAAGATCCCTTGCTTTATCATAATCCTTATCACTTAATGATTGATAACAGTAGGGAAGATTAATAATTAATAAATCCGACTGTTTCACTAGTAGGTGTTATCAGTATTTAGTTTATTCCAATCAGCCAACTAGCGTCTTCATGGAAACACCAGTGTACTTAATAAGATGACGCTATGCTAGTTATAACTGTAGGTTGATTGCAATTGGACTATTGGCTTTGATCTGACTTAATTTCAATACCATTAATATAACTTAAAAAAATTAAATAATACCAGTAAGCTAATTAACTACGATTAGTGCTTGGTTAAAGGTTTACACTATACACCATAGGCCTAACAATCCTAAAATGTGGAGTATGGTCACCTGAATCGATTAGAGGGGAGGGGGGAGGAGAGGGTTTAGACATAATACCATTCGAAAACATTGCAATAGGTAAACTTTTGTGCTTTCATCATTTATAGCAAAATTATATACGGATATCGGGAATATTATTATACCTCTAATTTTAAAGCGGAGATAATCCATAAGGATCACTTGTTAATAAAACCATGATTCATCATTCATGCACGAGTGATTCAGTTTATCTATAGCCCACTTAGGTAACACATTATGTAATCATGCACGGCTGTATCATGATACTATTTTACCATAAGCTTGGAGTTTTTGGGTTCCTAATCATATCCAATAAAGCCGCACGAACAAATCTCTTTATTCTCACACTTATTTTGATTTTTCGTTTTTCAAAATCAATAGACATTAAATAAATGAAGAACCTACAAAGAAAAAAAAACTAAAAACAAATAATAGACTTAAAAAAAAAAAATTCAAATAAATATATATCAATAAGTTAATACAAGTATCAAAGATACTTTAAATGCTAAACAAGATTAAAAAAAATCACAAATGCTAAAAAAATAATAAACTACTTTTCTGAAAACCCAAAACATTCAAATTAATTGAACAATAAATCAACTTGAAGCTTTTGAGTTACTCTTATTTGCCAGTTTTGCTTGTTTTGCCAACAGTAAAGCTTCTTTCCTCTGTTGACTTGCACTAGCTCTTCTTAATCTTCTTAACCGACCCTGCATTAGGTAATAACTACCTCGTCGAATAATAACTTCAATCAACTCCTTTGGATAATGATAGTCTTCCCAAGTTTGCCGATAAATTTCATCAATGATCTTTTTTCGTTCTGGTTCAGAAGTATCTCTAATCCAGGTTCGTTCACCTAATTGGAAACCTTCTTGTTTTAAAATACCTAATACACGTTGTTCACGGATTCTTGCTTCCTCATGATTATCACCCAAACCCATTCTTACATATAGTTCTGGTAATGAAATGCGTGATTCACTTTGTTTTCTTGGTTTTGTCTTTTTCTTTTCTTTCTTTGGTTTTTGTGTATTCGTATCATAAATGGTATATTGTAAATTACTTGAGTCAAATTGTGGCTCTAAATGAACAGTATCATTCATCTTCAAATCAAATTGATATGATGATAAATCGATAGCTGGTTGTGTTTGATTTTCCAAAAAATCTTGAGTTGAGGTTGGAGTTTCTGGCATAATTGGTGATGATCCACTTGAAATTGTGGTATTATCGGTAAAGTTATTATAGTCATTAAATTCATTACCATTGATACTTGAGATATCAAAAGAATTTTGTTCATTATTACTGAATGAATCATGAATGTAGTTCTGTGTGGCTTGTTCCAATGTTGTGTAGTCACCAATAGTTTCATTATTATCAAAAACATTGGTATTATTTTGTAATTTATAATCAACCATTTCACTAATCATCATATTATCAACAAAATCCACCGGAAGATATGATTCTGTTGTTTCTGTTAAGTTATCTAGTTGCTGGAATTGGTCATTATTTCCCATGTCCATATAAAGCCAAGTGGCTAGATCAGTAGTTGCTGACATATTTTATTTGTTATTTTAATGTGCAGTGTCCTTTTTCAATAAATAAAAAAATCAAGAATTACACTTTGATGATTTTCTTTAGATTTGGGAGATGAAAAGGGGATCTTATTCGATATATATATACTTTGATCATTAGATTAAAAATGGATGATAGGTTTTGGATTTTCTTTTGTTTCAACCAAGCTAATAGGAAAACTGTTTTAATATATTAATACAGTGCAATAATATTGAAAGCCCTTTTATTTTATTTTTTTATTTATTTATTATTTCTTATTCTCAGCTTAGATTTTATAGACGGGGATCCAAGACCAAAATCAATTTAAATCAAGCAAAGGAAAAAAAGAATTCATATATCAAAAAGAGGTGATGAACGCCATTCAATAATTATTACAAGCAGAGCAGAAGATGGGCTTGAAAAAGTAAAGATGGTAAGGCTGGATCTTTGCAGATGAGCAGAAAAGAAAAAGCAAATCCAAAACATTTTTGTTAGATAAGCATGAGCAACTGGGTTTTGTGATTTTGTGAGAGCGCCCAAAAAGAGAGGGGTAATTCTAAGAAAATTACACCAAATTCGATATTCTGAGCCAATTCTATCCTGTTAACAATTGTTCCACTTCTAAATCTGCAACTCTTTTAAATTAAGTTTGTGGGTTCATAAATCCTTATTTTTCTGATATGACCAACTGCAATGGTTTTACAGAAGTATTATTGTACTTGCACTTTAAACACGAAAGTAGAGGTGCAATTTTTACGACCATTTAAGAAAGAAAAATTAAAAGAAAAAAAAGATCGCGATTTGAAAGCAATGAGAGTTGATGATGAAATTGCTTTTTTGAAAGGGCCTTTTTAGATCTCAAGTTAGAGTTATAACAGGATCTTGAGTGGAGATGGACAAACCACGATTTATAGAACTATAATTGCGATGGGATCCAGGAAAGTTAACCTCATTAATTGGTATTGAAGTAATAAAACAACTACAGATTTTACACAGAACAATTATGTTCTTATAATTAATTAGTCTATCTTCTATATATTATAATCAAAAAGGATTAAAATAAGAGTTAATTTGTTCTCATTGTCGCTTCTAGAAACCTGCAGTTGATGAATGGACAAAAACCCATACCCGGTATAAACTGGTCAATTGAGATCTATTGATGATATATCTGTTTAATGATGATGATTTTATTTATTACTTACGTAAATTAGTCTGATAATCACCTTTGCAGTTAATAGAATCATTCTAGACTTCAAGATAGTTAATTATAATCATGTAAAAGTATTACAACTGATATCAAGAAAAAAAAAAAACAAAAAAAAAAAACATAATAACGCAATATTCTTATCATATCACATTTGATAACGATAGAAATGTTGATAATCGTCCTCTTAACCATACAAGAACAAGATAGCACTAAAAATAAAAAAAGGGTCTTTGTTCTGCTTAGGCATTTTTTAAACACCAAAAGGTCAGAATATTTTGAGACAATCTCAATCAATAGATCGATAAATAGGCTTGTGGGATTAATTGGAGAAACAAGCGAGACATATTTAACCTCACAGACAAGACTCTTCTGATAAAATCACTGTACTCTATTATAATAACCGCGTCGTATCAAAATGGAGGTTCGCTATAGTATACTCAATATACGTATACACTGATACTATAAATGCAATGCTTTTATATGTTATCAGGTTATAAAACCAGAAAAGACATATGTTGTAATGCTTATGAACAATCTGGGGTTATTCATGTATACAATCTTTTAAAATATTTGTTGTACTCACGTAAATTTGATATTTTCACTGCAACCATGGCTACTGAAAGCTATAAGTTTTGTACTATTTTTATAAGATATAATGTGATTTTTTTAGTACTCGGTTCAACTACATCGATCTAATACCATGATAAGATCTCGAGCTTAATTCTTACAATCCATATTATGTTTCAATGGTAAGTATTCATGGTACAGTTTGAATTGAAATTAGAACATTCATACCAATACTAATACCATGTTGGTGATATATTAGGGTTCGAGCTGTATACTATTTGATTTGAGTATCTAGTATACATCCACCATTCTATCTGTATATCTATTGTAGACTACCTTCAAGAAATAGGCTGCTTAGGTAAGTTGTATCACAACCTATAAATTAAACCAGAAAAATATATAAGTTAACCACCAGTATTTTCTGTACATCTACAACCAAATTTATTATTCAAGAATATACTCAAATATTCATCGTGAAGCTGATATATCTATACACATACATGTATGTTATTTCCTTACTGTAAATAATTGAACTACTAGTAGGCTAATTTATAAATGAGGGGTCTATGATCAAATTATTTAGAGGATTAATTGTGGAGAAATTCAATCCTGGTTAGAACCTTGGGTATAAGCAATTGTTAACTAAGTTGTATAATATGATGGATGCAGTCTAGTGCTGAGCAAATATCAAAGTGGTTAGTTCATATCACATATCTCAGCATTCATACCAGGTAACTCCTAGGCTGAGAAGATCAAGGATTTTATTTAATCGAAACTTAAAGCTTGTAAAGGACATATTGAACTACACTTGAAGCAATAAATATACCAAATAAATACTATTATTATTAATACATTTGTGATTATTATATGCATATCCAGATTCAAGTTATGAATACAGGACATTCATCTGAATTAAGTCATCATCAGGAATTGGATCATCTTTTCATGTAGTTTGAATAACCAAAGCTCACATAGAAGAGATCTCGAATATTTATTGATGTGGTTCACATTAGTTCCAACTTTCATACGGTACCTGCAGAGCAGATATTTTACAAACATAATATCAACCTCAATTTAAAAAATCAGCATAATTAAAACTATGAGATACCAATCTAACCATTCAATTCAGCGATAGTTCTATATAGTCCTTAAAAGAATTCGGATTATTTTTGAGTCCATAGTATTAGCCTTACTAGATCGTCGTATAACATATATATAATAGGCCGATCAGTCAACCAAGTTTCATTAATTCTCAGCAAGCTTCTAAGTATCCAATCAATTAGCTCTAACAATATCCATAATATAAGGATACACTAAATATGTATCAAGGCCCATAACCAAGTATTTGAGTACAAATTAATCCTTAATTAATACCCGTGAGGTAATGATTTCATAGCAATTATTCTGAATTATTCTCCAATCATCGTCGAAATATCAAAAGGATGTTCAATTATGTAGACATTTATGCATTTTGCATTAAGGTAATCTAGTTTACTATACTTTTTAAGAATGTAAACAACTGTGGGTGGTCGTGACCAATTTAGCCTTTATAAGACATTACCACTGGGCCCTGTATGCCGGCCATATTGTGGCTGATGTTTTGTGTTCGATTTGTATATAATTCTAACCTGCTAAGGTTTTGTGACAGCTAAACCTACACTTGAAATGCTAGCGTATGCTTTCAAACACATGCCCAACTTTATACAAGTGGAAGAAGTCCCATCTTTTGTGCACTTATAAAGGTATTATATTTTGAAATTCACCCGCTTTTGTGCTAAGATAATCGAATTCTGGACACATCTTATTCCTGTCAACCTTTTAAAAAATCGACTTTTTTGTCGACCAGTATACATTGTCCTAACTAAGGTGGAAGACTTTCAAGTAGACCAAGGACCAACAAAACTTAGTTAATTATATACTGTTTGATAGAAAATATAACTTAATTAGTCTTATAATTACATATATATTCCCTGTTGAGCCTAATGGTTAGCACTCCTTTCTACACAGATGTAAATCCGCTTTAGTCCCAGCTTAGTTAGAGAATATTGTATTGTACATATAAGAAGGTCTCTTGTTGAGGATGAATGATAAAATGAACGGCACCAGGAAATTAATTCTTTTATCAGTAACTGTTTTAATATTGTTAATAACTCGAATCTATAACTGAGCTTTACATCGAATTCCATTTAAGAACTGATTTTATAGATGAAAGGCCCATCTTTGAAAAATCCAACTTAATGGAACCAGAAAGCTGTGTTGTAAAAAAGATATTAACCATTGGTACGGTCCATGTTGGTATACTTAAATTCAATGAAAACGTTGAACTTTCTTCTGTCTATAAGTTTTACAAGCAATATTTGGATCGATCTGTATATCTTTTATAATTAATAAGGTTTTAGAAAAGTTCACAAAAGAAATTTTACAAGGTAGATTTATTGATTCAATTTTTTGGTAAAACTGGTTCATGGGCAAAAAATGCGGGGTTCAAAGTAACTTATAAAACTCTTGTAGTTACTAAGGCTTGAAAGAAGTTTTGTATATAAAAAAAAAAGAGTTTACGCGTGCGCAAGCGGAAAAGCTTTGATACGAAACCACCAATTGCAAGTTGGAACGATTAAACGTTGAGATCAAAAAAAAAAATATTCGTTGTGTTGATGAAGATGAATCATCGCGCGCGATCAGATCGAGATCGAGATCGATCTCGTTTAGATCAGAAACAAGATTAGAACAAAGTTGATCTTAAGATCAGAAATCGATCAAGGTCATAAATCCTGTCCATAATGTTCAAGAGGGTGGTTTTTAAAGTTCTTTATTCTCTTTAAAGGGCTTTGCAATGGTTATGAAAAAGCCGTGAGGGTGTGAGGCTTTGACTATATATAGGACAACAAGAAGATGCTGCGGCAATTGATGGATTTATTCTCAACCTATTATGCTTCAAATCGATCTGAAATTTGACGCTATCCTATTACTGCTTATGAATTATAGGTGTTTAGGAACTCTGAAATTTAACGTATCTTTTTATTTGATTAAAGAAATTGGTTAGGAAATTTGCCTATTTTGGGAGAAGTTTTTATAATTAATGGCGTTGGAACTCTCAAGTTTAATTGGACAGGGTATTAATTACATGTATGTTTACAAAACTTCTCTAGCCCCCGCGTTCTTCATGTTTAAATTCAATTGTATTCATTGAAAAACAAACCCGATACATGGATGCTATTTCTCCCCGCTCCTTCCTGATTCGAATTGAGAATAATTTACACTCGTTTAATATATAACACCCCATTCTTTGCACTTGTTAATAAGGTTACTTTATTCTGGTCATTTTGTAATTTCACGCAAAGATCTAAAATATTGAATCTTCTTTCACAAGTGCATTAATGAGTATAAGTCTTGTCTACATATCTCAAAAGTTGGTAACTATTGCGGTGGAACTGCCCAGTTACGGAAACCTATACTAAAAACCATCAGCCTATATAAAAAGTATAGATTGATTTATTCGAACAATATACCTAGAGCTAAACTAAATAAAGCTATATGTTTTGTAATATCAGGCTAAGCGTGGAACGTCAATCGGTATCAATTAGCCGTTCATTAACCAATTTAATATATCCCTAAAGCACCCTTTAGTGTTACTTCGGGTATTTTGAATGTCAATTTTGCAGCTATTCACGTGTAACATCCAAATGGCCACACTTTCGAGTATATACTGCACTGTTGTAAATATTCTATCTCGATGTTGACTTAACTGCTCCGTTGAACTCACAACTTATAACAAACCAAAACAGAACAAAAATATTCCTATCTAGTATCCAATACAAAAATCTGTTGTACTCAATTTATTTAATCTTGAAGATTGAACCATGGGGCTTTAGCAATATATAATTTCTCAATTAATAACCACAATGGACATATCCTTACGAATTCATGCTTTGCAATGTCTGAAGTTAGTATCATGTTCTACTTAAAATGCTTGCGAAACAAGAGCCCTTGTACCTTGTTCATTCGTATATCCAAATATTTATTGTACGTTGTGCATATTAGTTTCTCAACTTAAACAATGCTTAAGTAATGTTCGAGGACATACATATGTATGCAAGTCTCACCTTGGTCTAATCCTTCTTGTTTAGCCCTTGGTATACTATAGCCACTAAAAAAAGGAGAAAAGTAATAGCTATTTATAAATAGTTGAGTATATACTTTTGATAGCCTGCTCATATATATTTAATGTATATTATAAATGCTTCCAAAGTTAAGTATTTTGATTAGAATAGACAATACACTCTAGACAATTGAATCAGCTAACTGATAGTTTTTGGTACAGCTACAAAGATGAACAAATTCAGTTTAAAAGACAATACGGTCAATTGCGAATTGCTCCTTTATAGTATCCTGAAACAGGCATTCAGGTATTTTTACTAATTCTGTATAATTAATAAGAGGCTTAATCTAATTTATAAACCTAGAGAACAAGAGAATAGCTCAAATGAGAATTTCAGTATACTATAGTCAATAACTTGAGTCGATTGTAACTAATTTGAAGTATAGCTTGATAGAGTTAAAATACACATTTCAGAGCATTATAAAGAATGAGTAAATACTTGTAAATAATTTAAATTTTATAACCAACTCTTATTCATGATCCTATATTTTAAAATTGATGATCACAATTAGTAATATTGGGACATGGTAACGTTTTTGAATAGCTGCTCATAATAAAATAAGTCCCTGTTTATACATAAAATAGCCTAACGTTGTGGTTGGTTGATTTTATTTGCATCAAAAATGTCATATTTTATATTCATCCAGTAAGTTCAAATTTAAAGTGGTTTTCAAATATTATATATATAACTGTTGTTCTCCATATGTATGGAGCATCACTAAGAGATTCACAGCCAGCTTGAGTAATTAGTAGCCTAAGAACTCATGACCAATTTTATTACCATTAAAGTTACTTCAGTGTTATTTAAAAAGAAGAATGTGTAAAAGCCTATAATAGAGCTTTATTAAAAAACTCATGATATGTAATATATTTACCTACCTAACTACAAAAGGTAATCAGAATCGAATTATGAGGGAAATAACAATGGGCACTATAGAAGTGCATATATATATCAATCTACATTGTATATAAGAGTCAAGAGTCCAACAAAAACATCTCTTGTTACTTTAAAAAAAATTAGTTCCAGATAAGTTATTCTGACTAATGTGTCGACTTTATTGATTTAATGCGCCAGCTTTTAAAAAAGTTAGCTAATTTAGATTGATTGATATAAACTGGTTTTTGTACGTTGTATCTTATCAAAACTTGTAAACCTTTGAATTTTATAAAAACTAGAAACAAGCTTTTTAAAAATTCTGATCAGTCCACAATTGAAATTAAACTTGAATTTTACTACTTATAATTTATAGTAATGCTGGGATGCGAGAGAGAAGAAGCTGTTTCACATTGAGAACACTGATTAGATAGAAGGTTTCAAAAGTTCCTAATCGAACGGCTCTGTTGATCCAGTGATTAGTATCCTGCTTTTAAATTACACCAAAAGCACCTAAACTATTTAGGCTGTTTAAACCGCTGTAAGGATAATCACAAAACAGTTCTATAGTATACAAGACTCCACTATATTAGTATTAGACCCTTGATCCCCTGCCACAGCCTAAAATATTGTTTTTGCTTTTGTACATGTACCTATACCTGGTACTTGATAAACTGTTAAATCATAATAGTGGCACCATTAATCGGCCATCATGAACCATAACAGATGCTGTAATTATAAGAAAGCAGTAGTTTATAGCGCTCCAATAGCCCACATTGATCTATAAAAAATGTTAATAATATTTTGCGACTACTATTAATAAAACTCTTTTCAAGCTGGGACCTTTATAGATTTAGCTGTACCGAAAGGCTATGATCCATATTATATTCTACAATCTTAGAATCAATCTATCACTTGGATAACTTTTTGGCAGTGCTCGGAGTTTAGATTTATTTTATTACCATACCAAATTATTTAACAATACGGATATTAACGGTTTATTGGTAAAGTATATTGTGCCAGTTTGGGTAAAATGAGTACTTTTAATGTATAGAACTCTTTAAATATCTGTACAGTACGGGTATATTATTTTTATGCCACTGGAAATATGATAGCTATATATGGATAGTGGTACCCCCGACTGTTGGTGCTTCCTCTAGTAGACATTTACATTCGATCTCCAATGGGATAATTTGGGGCTATTCCATCGAATCTAGTTATCTTTTATTCTTAATTCTTTTATAAGCTTTTTGGGGCCTCCAAAGTTAAAATAATCCGATTCAATCGACCTCCTCGATTAATTTGCTATATAATCATATACAAATTTACAATGATAATATAACGGGGCCGTATATACAATAATCAATGCAAGACATGGTATCGATACTTTTAAATTTGGGAAATAAAACCTAACAATCTTGGTATGAGCTGAAGAGGGCTCACTATATTATAAGTATACAGCCCATGATTCATACTTTGATGGTTTAAATAGATATACCCAGTAGTAATAACAAACGGTCTGATTGATCACGAGACATTGATCCAAATTCCTGAAATAATTTATATCCCTATCTACGGCCTATTTTGTCTTTACAACACATTCCATAATATTACAATCAATGTAACTACTACCACTGGCAATGTTTGGTATTGTGCAAATCACCGGCAGGTTTTCGTAATTTCAAAGTTAATCGAAGATATCGATCTTGCAATCTAAGACCTTAATAATTAGGTTGCGATATATCACGAAGCAGTGCTATTGTTTAATTAATTATAAGTCATATATACACATGTGCAACATGGTTTGTCTGTAAGGTTGGATAATATTCGAATGGCTTCAAGGGCATTGAGAATTAGAATTCATTAATGTGTATATATATGTGGTTACAAATTGTATAATGTGCATGTACCAGAGCAGTATTATTCAGTATACATATAGCATACTTTGTATCCTATTAAAGAAATCTTAAATGAATTAATTAATTATAATCCATGTACAAGTATATTTTGTACTTGCACGTTTTACACAAGCCATCCATAGCTTGCATCATACTTGAATTTACCTGCAGCAGCACACAACTTTCTTTAGCAACAATTAATCAGTTACCTGGTAAGTTTTTAGACAAATCAAAGCCCTGAGTCGATATTTTAAATTTAAGTCACGCTTGAATTTAAAATTTAACCTACTAAAACACGGGCGGTATTTATCTTTAAGGCATAAACCACTTTGAGTACGAATTAGATTGATTACCTGATCCATCATCACGCACAGCATGACCATTAGCACTATCAATTACCATAATCCAGTGGATTTATTTTCAAGCGGCTATATATTATCACGGATAAATTATTGGAGCAAAATGGAGATAAAATTGGAACTTTACCTAGAAGTAGTTAAGTGTAGCTGTGAGAGATACAGCTGATACTTGGTAGTTGAGGGAGTAACCCTGGAAACAATCGATGCAACTGATCCTAGCTAAATCATTGAAGAGCAGGTTTTATTTGAATAACCGGCTTTGCTGTATAAAGTGTTTATAGGAGCACTGACTAATTAAATCAAAGGAAGCACTAAGTCTATCCAAATTTTAATATAGACTTTACGCAAACAATATCTTGATCAATCTAGCCAGCAGGGCTAACTGTTAGCTATATATGGATATAAATAATACAAAATTTCTATTAATTCTTGGCTTAGGGCCTGTGTTTGATAAACTTCCCGAATGAATAAGAGCAAAGTTTTTTGTGGTAGAACAAGTTTAATTTGAGGGTACACTGTACTTTAAGGATAGATACTATGGATCACGGATTCACCAAAACGTCGAACCAAGATACTTGCAGGTCTTATCTAACTGTACCCATTTTTTAGCCAATAAAAAGCGTAAAAACAGACTTCCTTCTAAAAGTCAAACATCGTTTTTTGCCAAGCTGTTTTCAGGTGGTTATAAACCTGAACTTTCTGATAAACTTTAGCTTTGTAAGCTGCTAAATCTGAGCTGCACTATCAACCTAATTATAGTCAATGAGGATAATAATTACAGATATTGAACAAGCTTCTAAACCTTATCTCACTTATTATAACTATAGCGCCGAAAAAAGTAGATCCATCGATCGATCGATCGATCTCATATCATATGGATATAGAAACGTTCACTGTTCTCTAGATCAGCCGTAATCTTAAGCCTACATAGATAGATTCCAGGTTGCGTTTAAATCGATCACAAACTACTGTTGATGCACCATATATAGTAATATTTACTGTAGGAGTTTCTCATGTACATCACCGAATAATTTCAAGGGCACCATCATTCATAAAGTAGAAGATTTACTGTGACTTTTTGTTATTCTATTTACCTGAGTGCTTACCAGGTCAAATATAGCAAAAGCGTGGTCATCAGCGATTGCAATATCCGGGTTTAATTCACAAACCCGAATGATGATCTCGCTATTTAATTATCATGCCATACTCATCTATAATTATAACAACCCTCGAGATGCCACAATCATGATTGCAAGATATCTTAAATTACCATTATTATTATTAAATGCCTATCAAGAATAAAAAAGCCGATGATCCGGATATACAAAAGACTTTAAGGGAGTTGCAGTTCAATTTCAGCCTAAAATTGCCATAGCTATCATTTTAAAGCTAAAATTTATGGGCTAATCTAATCAAATCACTCTGTGGATATATAAGACTATAGAATATTAAAATTTTAGGATCTGTGGGATGATTTTTAATTGTAAGCTAATTTATCGATGTATTAGCCTCACCCCATTATTAATCTCAGAAAATTGGTCGGCTGAGCGCAACTAGTTTGATATTGAAGGTATTCAATCCATACATTTAACATATGCATACTATCTCTAAAACAACCATAATTTATAATTTATAAGATACTTAAAACATAAAAATCACTATAGAAAGCTATTGAGATAGAAGGCCAACCACTTTATGTGGAGGTATATATACCTTCATTGATTTAATTTAGATTGGGCATCTTAATTATACCAGTGAGTTGGGAGGGGGTTCAGGTTTTGAAATTTTATTCATCCACAGTAGTTTATAAAATTATTACGATAATGCGTATAGAAAACTAATTACAATAGTATTCTTTATTTCGGATTTGAATTATATACATTCTATTGAAGTCAATATACCACATTCCTTTGTTAAAGCCTATTATCGTACGCGTTACATTATAAGTTACTCTGGTCTTGTATCAGTGTATTCTTAAGATCAATTGGTAAATTCAAAGTCTATTATCAATAACTATATTGCATTCACAATTCCGTATTGATTTATTTTTGAGACCGTATAGAGAATATAGTTTAGCCTCACATTATATTTTAAGAATAAATTCAGAAGTGGTATAATAAAGGATCTGGGGTATCATGCACCTTACCAATTGTTACAATTTAGCTGTTTAAAATTTAATACACGTTTCCTATAAAAGACTCAAGAATCAGTAAATCGTGTCTCAATTAATTGCATATATGGAACTAAATCAGAGTGGTTAAACCAAACTATAGCAAAATGAATTTTAGTTCGAATCTGGCCACCTTGTTTTTTTTTTTATTATTATTATTATTAACGAAAATACAGATACTATCAAACTATTCTCTGTTGATATTCTCTACAAATAATACCATATAATTAAAAAACCTTGGTAAGGTGAATCCTTTGAAAGCCCCTTTTTAAATGATTTCGAGATTATACCAGAAATTTGTCCTCAAACATATGGTTCAAAATAAGCAGTTCAAATATGCTAAGACTTTTGACCAAACATGGGTGCTCCATCTTTTATATTAATCCCCATACCCACCCCTTTCTCAAACCCCTAAATACAGCCTTACAACTTGTCGTCGAAGGCGACTAACTTAACTATAGACAACCTTACAACCTATTTACACACTGATCCAAGCATTTTGTTTCAGTCTGAACATTAAGCTCGAGCCATAGATCTTACAATAGATTTCAGATCTCGAAGCCCGTATCCAATTGATATATAGCAAATTGATCAAAGCCCATCCAGACACGTTTGTCTCACTATAACCGCACGGCTTTAGCAGTTTCCCCAAAAAACACTCTCATCGATCATGCATAAGATTATTCTGCAAACTCCTTCCCGATAAAAGGCCGCCTATAATATTGGCATGCATTCATGCATATTTAACAGTTTTTAGATTATTTTTTGGGGGCTTTTAGCAAACCCACATCATTTAAATTCTGTATTGAAATTTCCGTTAAAAATATGGGCGTTATAATCTTATCAGATATTATCATTTAAATTGTTCTTGATCTGGGGCATCAATACCCGGGATCCTTAAAACCTTTTGTGTTTACAAATTTGAGTATCATTCAATTAATTAGTTGGCACGGCTGCAATTTTCATGCACAAAATCAGACATTAATACCACTGCAATGTTTTATCATTTAATAATTAACAATCGTCGTGCACCAAAATACTTTATTTCTATTCTTAACTAAATCTTGAATAAACCCAACGAGCTACAGTAGATGATTTAATATTTAAAAGGATTTGTAACTACCATATAAATCTGATCATTGTTTAGTTAACGGCCGGGTTTGAAACGAATAAATATTGGGCAATAGTCTATATTTTTGAACTATCTCGATCAAACCTGACTCAAAGTCATTATCTTATATATATAATTTTATATATTGCTTTTACTCGAGCAAAGCTTATAAGTGCACATGTCAGTAGGACTATATATTTGCTTGATTAGAGTTTAATCCTATATATACAATAGATTGATCGATCGAAATAACCTAGTAGGTAGCTAGGTGCTGCATTTAGTGGTTATTGGACTCTAAATATCCCTCTGTATAATAAAAAGTCTAGATAAACGATTGCAACATGTTTAACTTGTATTTCTTAGTATACTATATATAGTTAAATAGCTATGAATTTCAAGTCAGACCTAACTTTCTTTTGAAATAACAAGTAGGTAGAGAGTGCTTAGAAAAAATAAAGTGACTAAATTACTAAGGTAATGAATTCATTGTGTAAAATGAATAATATATCACTAAATACTAAAAAATAGTGAGGTAGGTTCATTTTATCTATTTACAACTAGATGTTTTATCTCTTGCAATATTACGACTATATAGTACAGTAATGGTGGCATAATAAATCTAGCTATATATATAGTTTGAACATTAGGTACTGCATGTAAGCCAGCATTTTTTTTTAACTCTAGGATATAGTAAGTCACATAAAAGATAAACAGTAAAGTTATGAACTACCAAAAACTATGTAAGCAATAGTTACAGTGTACAGCATATAATCTATATGATAAAGAATAAGCAATAACAAGTTTAGGCATCTAATTCTAGTAATAGGTTTTTAAAATACAAATTGTACAAAAATTTTCAATCTAGAGCTCTATATGAAGTAATTTATAAACTCAAGTAATCAAAAGTAGCAGTAGAATTTCTCAACAAAATATAATTCCAACCTTTTTCTAGATTCAATTCAACTTTTTGAGTCTTGAAATCACTACTCTTTGCCAATTTAACCTCTTTATAAGCAAATGCTCCCCAAACATCAGGATTAATTTCATTATTAACAGTAATATAAGTGGTTTGATCATCATCACTCTTATATCTTAGTTCAACTTCAACCGGGCCAGATTTTTTTGAAACAACACCACCGAATTCTAGTGAATTTGTACCGTTCATTTGGACTACATAGCCAACATCACCAGATTTATCCTCTGAAACCTTAGCACCAGTAATCAACCCATCGGCAGCATAATATTTCTCATAGGGTGGACCATCAACCCATACTTCTAATTCACAAATACCAACACTTTTATCCTTTTTAGCTTCAAATTTAATAGTTAACTTCTTTGTCTTAATAGACTTTTTGAATTCAATAATATTCATTTTATTTGCTTGACATTTATATTGATTTTTTAAAGCAATACGATCATTCTTATCGTCTAAAATTTGAATATTTTCTGGACAATCAACAACACCATTTAAATGAACATCACTATAGATTGCCAAATTAAAACTATCAATCTCTCTTGGCCGGGAAAATTCCAAGGTAACAGTTTCTTGATCACTCCATTGATTTGTAACCCATCTATTTGAAGGAACTTGATCATAAAATACAACCCCATCGTTAATAGTTTGTTCCCATCCATTACTGAAAGTTGTACTAATCTTTGGAAATTCAGCATCCATTGGATTTGGGTTTGACGCGATATTAACTTTTTTGTTATATTTACCAATTTTACCTGGTTTAACTTTAATAGTAGCAGGGTAATTATCACCATTATAGATCTTTTTACCATTTTGTAAAACAGTCAACCCCTTTGGATATTTATCACCTTTTCGATCATAATAAATAGACAATTCAGAACCATGATACCATAAATTCTCAACTGCAAAATACCCCCAACTTTTTAATGCAGGTACAACAGGATCAATAACAATTTCATCATCTAAACTACCTTCAATACCAATTAGCCCGCTTAGAATATTATCAGTAAAAGTAGAGTGCAAATAATGTTCAGAATGATTTGCAGAATTAACTGACCAATAGTTTAAATCTTGATAATGTGATTCCGCAATGAATGGTTCATTAGTATCTTGTAAGAAATGAGTTGCAACAAAAATTTTCAAATATTCCAAATATTTTTCAGCAGAATCTTTGGAATGGTTGTAAACTTTTTTATGCCATGTTGACATTGATTGTAACGTATGACTGGTAGAATAGGGCCAAGAATTACCACTCCAATAACAGCATCCACTTTGTAAAGGTTGATAGAATTTATTTCGTTTTTCTAAAGTAGTTGGACCATATTTAGCATAAAATCCTGCATCATCGAATAATTGTTTCATTGTTGGGTCAGTATATTTCTTATCTAATCCAACACCAAATCTAAATGGGAAAATACCAACTTGTTGTCTACCCTGAATAGGTTTCAAATCTGGATTATCATCAAACACAACATCCTGGAAAAATTCTTGTTCTGGGTCCCATAAATGATCCAGCACTGCTTGTTGAATACTATCAGCATGTTTAGAATATTTCTCTTCAATAGTTTTATTACCAATTTTTTTAGCAACTTCTGCTATAGCTCGAGAATTTGCGACCATATACCCATTCAAACTTGGTCTAAAAGTATTAGGACCCTCCCTAATAACGGCTTCATCGTGTGTGACTTCAAATGTCGCATACCCAGTCAATGAAAATTCTTGTGCATCCCAATTAGTAGTATAATAATATAACCCTGCTTTATCATCATAAACTCTTTGCCATAAATCAAACATTTTAACCATATCATTTAATTGTTCACCAATTGATTCATAATCACCAGTTAATTTAGCATGATTCAATCCAGCATCTAAAACCCAGTTAGTATATTGTGTGTTATTCCCACCACCTCTCGTCCAAAATCTGAAAAAATCATCTGCAAAATCATTATTTTTCAACCATCTTGCTTCATTAATCATATGCCCTGCTGCTGCAATAATACCACCAAATTTTTGAGCATAAGAAACTGGTTGCATAAATTCACTGATTGACCATCCATTACCTGAATATGTTGAATATAAATGTTTTTGTAGTAATGCTTGTCGATAGTAGTAGATTTTTTCTATATCTTTATCTGGAATATCAATAAATGGGATATTTTCTTGTAACCATTCATAGTCATTGTATTGTTTGATTGGTGTAATTCTATCAATTGAATTAGGATTCAGGTCTTTAGCAGTTGTAGTAACCGCTAAGGTACTAGTTAGCGCTGTCAATGAAAAAAACTTCATTATTTAGTGCACCTTGTTTTGAAATCGAGGTGTTGATCACCATGAAAATGGATTATATATATATATATATATTGGTAAATAGATTCATGGATTAATGACCACTGAAATAAGGTTATACAGAAATTGTAGCGATAGAATTTGGTTCCTGGGAGTCTTGGTAATGTTTAAGAATAGTAAGGTGGAGCTAAGAGGTTTATTTCCTGGAAGTAGAAATAAGTGGTCAATCTAAAATCGCGTCTGTAGAATTTTTGCGCGAGATAAAAAGTGGGGTTGAAAAGTATTTGCAAACATTTCTTACAAGATTCTGGATAAATAAATGTTTATGACGTTTAAGGTTTAGCATGTCAGGGGTGAGACATCTGTTCGTTTTAAAACCGAAACTTTACCCGAAAATAAAATTGATAAAGTTATTGTAATTTCGTTGAACAAACCAGCTGTAAAACTCGTAATAACTTTACTAGATTGTTTGACTACAACCATAATGTAAACGGTATTTCAAAAGCAGAATATATAGCTTATTTACTCTACAGCTATATTTTGTTGCTACTCTGATATATTCTGACTACAATTAAGCTTAGATTTAAAGTGAACTACCCCTGTAAGGACCTTTTATATATATACATGGATTGATCAAAGAACAATAGCAGAAAATTATAAATCCGTACGACCAACAGTGTTTATATCATATATATCAAGTCTGTACACGTGATTGTGTATAACTAGCCTACATTAATTTATAGGGAGTGCACATATGCTTCACAAAATAAAAACCTTTGTTAAATTTTTGGAAATGTTAAGCTAAGATACTATCAGTTGGGCCATTGTCATATATCAGAATTGTATGTGAACAATGTTGAGCTTTGAAATGGTTATATATCTTTAATCTATCGGGGTTTTGCTGTTTGGAGTCCAGATCAATAGCTCAGCATGGATGGTAACACTAAAACGATTACTCAAGTAAGTATATTTAATTTTAAGGCGAAAATTTCCTAAAGATCCATCTCTATGATGTCATGTCATCAATAATAAAAGTCCGATTGTATACCATTGGGTTATATCCAATTATGAGCCTCTTCATGATTGCAAGAAGCACGACCACTCCAGTGCATCTCTTATGATTCTTGTACAATAATTTGGCACAGTTAGAGATGACAGTGAAGTAGCAATATTCAGTTTATAGTAGTAATTAACAAGTAAGAAATGTCCTACATGTAGATTATTTAAACGAAAAAACTAGTCCTATATTTATAAATTTTTCGATCATTTATATCCGGATTACAAATTATCGCTATCATAATAAACCCATGAATAAAACAATTTTCCTAATTATTCCAATACATCAAGATTATAGAATGAAACATTCTAGTCGTCTTAACATAATACCTCATCAGTATATTATCTTATAAGTATATAATGCTACATATTCAGTAATAAAAGTGTTAACACCCAACAATAGTGCAATCCGGATATTGATATATCTCATATTATGATATTACATAAGGCATGCAATGCTCAAGAAATGTCAATAGCCCGCTAAGCTGCCTGCAGCTCGAGATTGCATTTACTATAGCTAGTATCTTTGCAGATTAGTCTATGGTCAATCTACCATCAGGTTTACATATACATTTGCGCTACAACTTATAACGGCACCTTTATCTAATCATCGCCTTTAATTATAAGTATACATACCAAGAAAGCTTCGGACCATCAAACATAAATGTAAAGTTCCTAACCAGGACCGAAAATACCTATCCTAAGTGGATACATGCTAAGACTACCTCTCAGGGAGTAAAGTTTCTAGCCACACCACTGCTCTATAACTATGATCAAAGACTCTTGTTTGATAAAGACTACTGGTATATTACATGTAGATTAATCGATCGCCTGAACGTGGTTTCACTTTAAACCCCGTGCGGCTAGATACCGCCGTGTTGACTCGCCTCTCACTGGTGTCAAAACAGCCGCATTTTTTAGCCCCCAATCATGTGCAATTTCCAATCTGATCAGTCCAACTTAGAACACCAGGAAGTGCTTAGTTTTGCACTAGCGTCACTAACCCTTACTCATGTGCCTCAATAGGTAGGCTAAACCCCTAATTTTATGGGCCAAATGGTCGACTTGTACATCTCAAAACCCATGCAGGGTTGCAATGATTACAAGTATGTAAAACAACTCCGTTCTATCCATGGGCTATAGTTGAACTATTTTTTAGGTTACCGACCTATGTTGTATAACTGATATCCTAGTACGTTATTGTATCTTTCTTAGATGTTTAATGATCAGTTTGATTAAGATGAATCTGAAAAGCTGATAGAAATGTATTTAATGATCTATAAACAAGCCAATTAGTTGAAAAATAAAGGCCGTCTTATAGCGTTTAGACCAGATATATATCAGGTTCTATAGTGGTTATACGAACCTGGGACTTCAAACAGTTTGTAAAAACTCGTTGGTAAACCGCTAGGCTATAATACATATAGAATGTTGATAACCTACATTCAATTTCTTCAAAAGCTATCATATGGATTTCGAGTATTTAATTTCAACAACTGAAGGTAATCAGTAATTGTTTACTACATATTTCGGTCATCAAATTTAAATTAGAATTTGGAATAACATTGTAGCTTATTAGTAACTTTATAAGCTATCAACAATAATTGACTAATATGTAATATTTAAGTACACAAAAGTGTCACGACAAAGGATCTGAAGAGTAGTTAACTTGTTTGCAGTGGCTTGAACATATAGCAATTATAATGAGGTGTATCTTACAGTGACTTAAAAGCTCATAATAATCAGCATTATTCGATCGGTTTTAAAGGCATTCTGGTAGTTTCAGAATATGATTTATGCAAGAGAGACATATTCGATTGATTATATCATATATAAATTCCACGTCTACAGAATAAATATATCTAGAGCGAGCACCATACAATCTGCAGCTTAATAACCACAATTACTAAGTGCCAGTAGAAGCTAATAGTGTTGTTTTTTTCAAAAAAGCAATAAAATTGATAATTAAAAGATCCTTCTCAATTAATCAATTCACCATCCCTTGATCCAGTATTTCCACAAGCCCATGCATCTATAGAATTAACTTACGCCCAATAAGTGATCTATGAATCATCCAATCAGATCAAAGTGTTTGGATTCAAATGAGGCATGGGTATACCTCTCTACCCTTTCACTACTGGACACACGGCAGAATATTATTTTCATCAATTGAATTTACAAGAAGACCCATTCAATCTAATTTAACCCATCCCGTATACATATATATATATACATAGCAAATTAAGATCACTCGATCGTAAATGCAAATACCCTTATAGAAATCTCAGCAAGGTATCATAACGTATCCAGATTTCGCTCAATTGGAATACAATAAATTGTATACGAATAATTTGAAGCGTTCGAACTCCTCAAATTCTTTTTAAAGATCACATAAACTTTGCAACTAAAATTTTATTGAAAATTATAGCTATACCTTCTTTTATATCATGCTAATAATAATCTCAGCTATAGCCTGGAAATCTCAAACAGTGCTTGTATCTATTAATAAAGGAATATCAAGCGGTGATAATATATAGTTTTGAGGGTAATATTTGAGTGTAAATATATCCACCTGGTGTCTTAAGAATTTAGTGCCTTTTTAGTAGCTAGTGCCAAAATAAAATCACCCCCCATGCTTCAAAAAGGGTAACGATTTACCAGACTTGTAAACTTTGAATTCCAAAGTTCTTAGAATAATTCCCAGACTGCTATACTTCAAGTTTTTTTTTTTCCATACATGTGTATGCATAGAATAAGTTGACATATTAGGTTGGTATTGGGATTATCAAATTTCTTTATTTCCTTTTAATTCATCTTGATAATTAAGTTGAGGTTCTTGATTATTTAATTTGATACTTAAACAACGGCATCAAAATATAAAGCAAAGTTAGGATTAAATTTCTAAAAATAAGCAGCAAAGTGTAAAGAAATATCCATAGATATAGAATTATGTTGCTCATAACTAGTAATGAATAAATGAAAGTAATTTCGATCTGGAACTTGTAACATAATATATATTCATCTTCCATGGTTATGCATAGTAATACCAATAGATCGCACTAGTTTATACCGTGACCCTTGACTAGATCCTCTAAGATTATTGGTGCTTCAAAAGATTTAGAGGTTTTGGCCAATTGTAATCGATCTAAATTTGGATTTAATATTATATCTGACAGGTGTTGTGTTGTTGATTATGCACTAAGGAGGATGGTGATTAGGGGTTAACATTTATCGTGATCAATATTATAATATTATAACTATAGACTAGCTACAAAAGCTATGAGGTTAGGGTCTTGAAGGTTGATCATCCTTGAACTATAAAAACGATGGATATTGTCTTAAATTTTTGTAAAACCTGTTCTCTCTGGTTACTCTGTAAAACATCTAAAGGAATCATCAACTCCTAGACAACATAACCTAGCTAAGCTTAGATATATTAATCACTGATACAAATACTACCAACTACAATAAATAATAATTCATTGTATCAAGGAACAATGGCTAAGAAACAAAAAATTACAGCTTCAAATAGTTTGAACAATGATCATGAAAAAGCAGTCAAACAACCACCACAACCTAAACCATGTCCAAACTTGTATGTTTTGAATCAATTCGAGACCAAAGATTCATATACTACAAGAGTCAACAAAGCCAATAAATTATTAAAAAAGATTCATTTTGAATACACAACAAGAATGATGAACTATGAAGTAGAATATTATTTATTAGATAATTATCAAATTATCCCACCATTTTTTCTATATAGACCATCAACTAATTTTATTAATGGAAACATGGTATATCTAGATTCGGATTGTTATTTATCACCAAAAAATAGGGAAGAACTTTTAAATCAACAACAAATTGGATTATTACAACGAGAACGATCTAAATTATGGTTACATTTTTTTGGATATACACATAACCCAGATGTTATAAACTCATTAAGAGTTAAAAACCGGATAGAATTCGAGGACAAAAGTACTTTACTTTATGATTTGGATAATAATGTTGTTCAAGTTACTAGTGGCGGGGCTTTTAGTACTAATTTATTAATAACTATTAACCCTTATATGCCACATTTAGTTTCAAAAGCAATTTGCGATTTATATGAAGATTTAATAACTCATTATTCAAGATTTTCCGAAACTATTAATAAAAATCATTCTAATGATATTTATTAGCAAAAATAAATTCAGGGATTTTTTATCATTCAGCTATTTCACTAATGAGAGATAGTTGTGGTAAGAAACAAATTTTACCATCATTTTTTATAAAAATTAATGAATTCATGTTAAATTTGGGGAAATTCAACAATGAATTTGATAAATTACAAAAACTTGATAGATATCATGATGAAGAAAACGTTATAATTCATGATTATTTAGTTACAGTGTTAAGATGGATGTATATTGGGGCAGTTATTGATCCGGATTGTGATATTGAAGATTCATTAGATGATTGTCAAGTGGATCAAATTTATTTACCAACTGAATGGTGTTTTTTTATTTTACTCAAAAGAATTATTAGAAGAACTTTTATTCAATTTAAATTACAAAATACTAATTTTAATGATTTTTTCACTCCATCAGAAACTAGTCCACCAACTTTAAAACAAATTTATTCAAAACATTTCAATCCAACTACATTAAGATTCCCATTTAATATAATGAGTTTTGATATTAAAAATCCATGGTCAATTTTAGATAATGTTCCTCATGAATCCATTTATTATCAGATATTTAAAACTTTATTACAATGTTTTTCAATTCCATTATCAATGCAATTACATTATAATAATTGGATAGAAGCTATAATGTCAAAATATCCAGATTTTAATCCATTATTATTAGAAAAAATATTACAAATTAAATTAAAAGATTCTACAATTACTTCACAATATTTAGCAGATGAAATCTCAGAATCAACTCTATCAACATTTGATCAATCAGTTTCATCATTTTTCCCAACATTAATCGAAATTTTATCAGAATCTGATTTGGTAATTCCACCATTAATATTAGAATATCATTATGAACATCGGATCTAAAATTACAAGGTTATATATATATTTCGATATAAATAATTTAATTTATTTCTTTTTTTTTTCATCTTCTTTTTCTTTTTTATCCAAAGCTTTTCTCTTTTCATACAATTCTTTTAAATAATCAGATCCAACTTCAGGTCCACTTCTTCTAAATTGTTTAATAATAGCAATTTTTTGTTCATCTTCTTCAGATTCTTCAGCTAATTTTTCTGCCAAAATTTTATAAACTTCAACCATATATTTATTATCAATTCTAAATTTGCCATCATTTAAACCAATTTCTTCTTTAATAGTATCCCAACCTTCACCTTTTTGTAATTTAACACCAGCTTCACCAATCCCATCCAAAACACCAGCATGATAGGCGGCAACGACCCCACCATGTTGTTCAATAGTATTTTTTCTATTTTCTTCAACCCATTCACTTGGACAAGCTCTTCTTGAACTAGTCCAACCAATTGATAATAATAAATCTCTTGACATTGGTCGTTTCATAACTTTTTTATTTTTAATTGGATTAAAAGAAGCTGGATTAACACCACCAACCCATAAAATTAAAAACATAATAGAAACTTTAACAACATGCAAAGTGAAAAATCCCCATTGCCAATAGATTCCACTAAAATTTGAATCACCAGGTTCTTCTAATGATGGGAAAAATTTTAATGCAACTCCATAAATCAAACTAGTTGGTGCATACCCAGGAGTTGGATTTAAATATTCTGGGAAATCTAAATATAACCAAGCAAAGAAAAATGTTAGTACTTTAATTTGTCTTGTAATATTAAATCTCCAAATTGGTACAATTAATTGACCTTCAACACAAACATCTTTAATTAAACTATTTTGATCGATTTTTTTCAGATATTCTTGTTTATGTGCATCTTCTGTAAATAATAACCCACCTTGTGAAGTTAAGAATCCTGGCTGTCTACTAACAGCAAATCCAATTGGATCTTTATCATAGAAATATGATGGACTTAATACCATTGGCAATGTATCAAAAATTTGAAATAACCATTTAATTGGTTCATTTCTTGGGACATTGAAACAATAATCTTGATCTGGATCTTCATTCATCCGGATATAAATATCCATAGTACTATCATTAGTCAGTTGTTCCTCTGTTGTAATCATTGCTTCTTCCTTTTCTTGCTCTATGGTTAGTATAAATAAATATGACTACTAAATAAAGAAATAATTGAACAATATAATGGATATAATGGCGTTATGTATTTATTTAAACAAAATTATGTCTGTGTTTGAAATTCCCATGTTGGGAGTTCTCTTCTCTTATTGAAAAATAAAGAAGTGGGGAAAAAAAATTTTCTTGTGCACACCAGCTGTGGCGAGATAAAGAATCATCACTGCTTGTAAAGCGGGGTTGTCGTTTTTTAAAGACATTTTGGAATTATCCACCTTTCATTGATTCAGTTTTTTTTTTTTTTTTTTTTTTTTTTAAATTTTGATCTGTTGGCCGGCAACCTCCAGTGTAGATTGGATCTTGGCCATGGTACTGCGTGCTGGTACTGCTACGTCGTACGTACTATTGTTAGGTGGTGGATGCGTTCATACTGTTTGATTCAACTTTAAGGAGTTCAGGATCATTATCTTCTAGTACCAGCTCAACAATTTCAAGTTTCCATTCTGAAATTTTAATCATGATTTCAAAAGTAGAAAGAAAAATTTAAGGAGGTCAATTACATTGTAAGTTTTGACTTTTTTTTTTCATACTCTCGTATTACACTGGTACTGGTTCGAATAACTTATAATCTAGAAAGTCTCACACTAATCAATAAATTCCCTTCATTCAATTGGCTCAATAAAAAAACCGTTGACTTGAAAGTTCAACGGCGATGCATATTTTTCTTATAAAGATTAAGTTTAGATTTTTTCTCTTGCACGATCCCCTTTTTGGTAAATTTAAAGTCCAAGTATATTGTCTCGAAATTACAAGCCTTAATGAAAAAAATCAGAATATTAAGTAACATGAATCCCTAAAAAGATATTTTAGAATTTACCAGGTAGGTGGCGGTTTCTTGTCTCTAATTTTTAAAACCATAATGAAAATTTTCGCCGTTCGTGATGCATGATGGGGATATTAATAAGCCTTAGTAAGGCTTTTACATTCACCAATATTATTATTATGGGTGGCCAAATTGGGGTAGCCCGTAAATTTGGACGGAAATTTAAATCGTTTGCTTGAGAATTCTAAATCGATTTATGTTGTTGCCTCAATTTTTGGCTGCAACCATGCATTGATTCATGGCATTGAGAATCTATTATTTGCAATCTAGCTTATTGGATTTTAGGCTTTAGTGAGTATTAGTGAACAAATTCATATATATATATTATAATATATACTTTATAATATATACTTAACAATATACATATAACTTATAATACTCCAATAAAAAAAAATAAAGATCTAGAGTAATTGATTTAAGTTATATAATACGTGTGCTCTAGGTTGTCCATGCATGGCATCGGTCCATATATATCCTTCAGAGATCTAGATCAGTAATAGAAACAAAAAGTACTGTACACACTATAGACATGGCCCTCATTCTCTTAATCGAGAACAATTAATTATTTCAATTGTGCATTCATTAAAAACCATGGCATAGAGGTAATAGAAGCTTTGGCTATAGCTAGCGCTCGAAGCCCAGTTAAACTTAGGGTCTTAAAGTAATACACACACTGCATCAGATGCATTCAAAGTTATCTGTATATATATTTTGTGTTCAATCTCTATATTCCAGTTCATATCATTTAACTAGAATGCGAACTGGATTGAAATGGTACAGATTTAATTAGCACAAATAGTGTCATGTTCTTTAAATCCATGGAGGATCCCGCGAAGTTAAACAAAGATCCAAGCACTATAAACTCGTAGCTCTGAATTGCCGCTTAATTAACTTAGCTCCAACAACCGATTGACAACTGGTAAAATCATATTTAGGATGCTTACAAGTTGTTCATCTATGGATGGATCTATCACGTACCATGTTAATTAATTTTTCAGATGTTCAAGTTGTAGATCTACCGCCGCACTCCATCTCCGGAATACCGCCTGTCACACTTACACTCATGCTTTGCTGTGGATAAAAAAGTCGGTGCTCCTCTGTTTCTTTTAAACGTGAACAACCGGGACCCAGAAAATTTGGGATCAAAAAATTCACACAAAACAAGATCACCAAAAAAAAAAAATTATATATATATATATAGAATAAATCGACATTAATATTATCTATTCCATAATTTAATCCACCAAAAACGCCACAATTTCACGCGATTTTCACCAAACTCATCGCGTCATTCATAATCCACAACTACCATACTAATGCGACATCTATATTCGATAACAATCCAACCTCCAACATCAATTAAAAAATCAATTGTTGGTTGTTTCACCGGTGAAAAAAAATCTCATGAAATCTTAGCATGTAAAGGTTCATACCTATATTTATATAAAGAGGGCCCAGAAGATGGTCAATTAACATGTATATTATCACAAAACACTTTTTCCATAATTCAAAACGTTCAACCATTTAAAACTAGTCATGAAAAGAAACATAAAATTCTAATAACCAGTGATAGTGGGATGATTACAATTTTAGACTATCAACTAGAGAATAACCAGTTTAAAGTACTACATAATGAGCCGATTGGGAAAACAGGGATTAGAAGAGTTGTACCTGGGGAATATCTTGCAGTTGACCCGAAAGGGAGAGCTTGCATGGTTGCATCAATAGAGAAAAATAAATTGGTATATGTTTTAAATAGAGATTTTGAAGGGAAAGTTACAATTTCATCACCACTAGAAGCTCATACACAGAGATCATTAGTTTATGATATAGTTGCATTAGATGTGGGGTTAGAAAATCCGTCATTTGCAGCTTTGGAAGCAGATTATGTTGATAAGAAGAAGAAACTAGTATTTTACGAACTTGATTTAGGATTAAATAGTGTGATGAGGAAACAAACAATTGTTGTTGATCAATCAGCGAATAAGTTATTTTCTATTGATAGGGGTAAAGGTGAAAGTCCAGGTGGAGTATTAATTTTTTGTAAAAATTATATTTATTATTATGGTACTAATACTGAAATGAGAATAGAGATACCAAAACGAGAAAACAATAATGAGGATTTAATTATAGTATCATCGGGGAGTCTTAAGATTAATGGTGAATTGTATATTTTTTTACAATCAAGTTTAGGTGATTTATATAATTTTAATATTGATTTTGAAAAACGCCCATTGAAAGTTACTAATTTAAGAATTAGGTTTTTCCAAACTTTACCAATAATGATTAATATGAATATTTTAAAGACAGGTCATTTATTCGCAAGTTATGAATCTGGAGATCATCAAATGTTTATCTTTAATGATTTGGAAAATCCTGAAGCAGTTTCTTTCAATACTGACAATAGAAATTGTAGGTTTGAAATTAATCATACAGAAATGTTATCGGTTACTTATAATATGAATAATTTAGATGCATTATTGGGGATGAATATTGATAATATTGATGATACACCTGTTATACATACAATTAGTGGCCAAAAGAATCAATCAACTTTCAAAACTTTGAAATATGGATTACCAACTAATTTAGTTACATCAACAAATTTAGGTGCAAAACCAATGTATGTTTGGTCTTTGAAAAACAATTTTAATGATGAGTTTGATAAATATATTGTCATGTCTTTTGCACAATCTACTATTGTATTAGAAGTTTATAGTGCTAGTGTTTCACAAGTTGATAATACTGGTATAGATTTAAAAGTTCGAACATTAGCAATTCAACAAGTTGGAGAAAAAAATGGTATTTTACAAATTACACCCAAATCGATTCGTCATATTGTTAACCAAGAATTGGTTAATGAATGGAAAGTTGATGATAATAAACATATTGTTAATGCTTCAACTAATAATTATCAAGTTGCAATTGGATTAAATAATCATGAATTAGTATATTTTGAAATTGATAATGATGGGAATCTAAATGAATATCAACAAAGAGTTGACGTACCTGGTGGGATGACTTGCTTATCTGTTGGTGATATACCTGAAGGTAAAGTTAGAAGTCCCTTTTTAGGTATTGGATGTGGTGATTCAACTATTAGAATCTTATCATTAGATATTGGTAGTATTTTAGAACCGTTAACTGTTCAAGCATTAACAACCAACCCAAGTGATATTATTATATCAAATATGAAATTTTCATCAAGTTTACCTTCAACTTTATATATTCATATTGGATTAACTAATGGGGTTTATATTTCATCAATTTTAGATCCATTATCAGGACAATTATCAGACACAAGAACAAGATTCTTGGGACCACAAGAAATTAAATTATTTAAAATCAAAACTTTAACAAATACTGTTAGTGATTCTATATTAGCATTATCAACTAAAGTATGGATGGGGTATTCAACTTCTGGTTCTTCATATGAGTTAGCACCAGTTGATTCTCCTGTATTGAAAATTGCAAGTTCTTTACATAGTCAACAAGTTTCTAATGGAATTATTGGGATTGAAAATACACCAAACGGTTCAAAATTACGAATTTTTGATATAAAAGTTTTACAAGATAAATTACGACAAGTATCTACATCATTATATACTACACCTCGAAAATTTTTAAAACATAATAGATTTTATTATATTATTGAATCTCATAATAAAGGTAATGGGAAATGGGATAGTTGTATTGAAGTTGTTGATCCATTAAATAATAAAAAAATGTTCAAGTTGAATTTGGACGATAATGTTTCGATATTTTCAATGTGTGTTTGTGAGTTTGAAAATAGTGGTCCAGTATTAGTAGTTGGTGGTAGTAAAGATCAAATTATGCTCCCACCATCTTGTTCTCAAGGTATTATCAATGTTTATAAATTTATTGGAGAGTTTGGTGAATCTTTAGAATTGATCAATTCTACTAAAGTTGAACAAGCACCACTAGCATTAACCCAATTCAATAATAAATTGATAACAGGGATTAAAAATTTGATTCGAATTTATGATCTGGGGACTAAACAATTATTAAGAAAAAATGAATTAAAATTACCTATATCCACTATTAATACATTATCAATTTATAATGATAAGATAGCAGTTGGTGATATGAAAAATAGTATAACTTGGATTGTTTATAAACCAGAAGATGAATATCCTTTATTACCTTACGCTGATGATACAATTAATCGACATACTACTTGTAATATTATTCTAGATTCCAAAACAACAATAAGTGGTGATAGGTTTGGTAATTTATATATGTTAAAAGTTCCAGATAAAGTTGATGAATTAGCAAATGAAGATGATCATGGAGTAATATTGAGAAACCAAAAAGTAACATTAAATGCTGCAACAGCTAATCGACTTGAATTAGAATCACATTTTTTCATTAATGAGATTCCAACAACATTAATCAAGGCTTCATTAGTTACTGGTGGGGTTGAAGCTGTTTTATATTCTGGATTACAAGGTACTATTGGTGCTTTGATACCATTACCATCAAAATCAGATGTGGATTTTTTTCAAACTTTAGAATCTTTAATAAGAAAAGTAGATAAATCATTGACTGGAAGAAACCATTTACAATATCGAGGATACTATGCACCAGTTAAAGCTACGATTGATGGCGATTTATGTGAACGATTTGGGTTATTACCTTCAAATGTTCAAGAATCTATTGCTGATGAATTAGGTAATAGAACTATTAGAGATGTTGAAAAGAAAATTTCTGATATGAGAATAAGAAGTGTATTCTAATAAATAAATAAATAAATAAAGTTTATAAATTTTTTTTTTTCTTTTTCTTTTTTTTTTTGATTAGGTATTAATAATTAATAAATTTGTTCGTAATGAAAAAAATAATAATAATTTGGATAATAAATATCCTTATCCAAGAACTCGACATTTACCTACCCCTGCTTGATTAGGTAACCCAGCACCGTAATCTTGAATATGAACATCACCTTTCCTATCAACTACTACAAGTACTTGACCTGATGGTGAAAACGCCATTGCTGCTGCATGCCGAATAGTAGTATTAGCAGCTGATGCTACTTCTGTTGCTACAACGATCCTTCGATGTGATGGTAATAATCCAGGGGCATTCATAACATATACTAATCCAGATTTATCCAAAAATGCTAATGAATCACCTCGAGGTGATATACATGAATTATGAATCCTTGATCCCACTTTATCAACTCTCATTAATAATGCTGGTTGAGATACTGATGAAGACATACTTGAACTACCACCTGACGTTGCAGTAGTTGATTGCGTTGAACCATTGATTTTAGTATCTAAAATAATTGGTGGTGCACTCGTAAATACTGAAGAAGTAACACACATGTATTGATGATTTGATTGATTTGATGTAGTAGGAGGAAAGAAATTTATTGATGTGATACCTTCAAATTCATCATCTGGATCAACTCTTCTTGATGATTTCATAACTAATCTTGGTTCTCGTTTATTTGATAAAGAAATCACCATAAACCTTGATTCTGCCAATGTTGCACAAGTTATAAAATTCTCATCTTGACTAAAATTTAATAAACTTAGTGTATCTCTATAAGGTATAACAATACTGATAGCCTTATTATCAGAACTTAATTTAATAGTATTACCTTCTTCATGTTTAGTTAGTACATGTAACGCAATCATTGGTGTTAATGAATCATCATCGCTTGATGCTAAAGGGTTTTTACCATATATCCCAAATGCTAGCATTGAATCAAATGGTGATAATGCCATACAATGAATTTCCATCTTTAATTTTTGTTCAAATACTAATTTACTATTAAAATCAAAGATTTTTATCACCCCATTTTTACCAGCAATAGCACAAAAATTATTACTCAATGAAATCATTGGATTTTCACCCCAATCTATTATATTTTTTTTATCATTAATCTCACATATTATTAAAGGATCATCATTAAAATCTGGTTGAATCTGATAGATTTGTAATTTTATACTACTTGCTAATGCAAATTTTGATGCATCTGGTGATATACTGGTCGATAATGCTTGTTTTTTAGATCTTGCCCACAATGTTCTAGGTTGAGTTGAATGCTGGAATTGTTTTCTATAAATCGGGAAACATTTACTATAATTATATTCTCGTTTTTCATTATCTGGAGTTAATAAATGTGTTGGTAATAATGGTAATTGACTTAGTTTGTTGAAACCAGTTGCAGTACTTGCATTACTAGTACTGCTACTATTAGTTTTTGATGAATTATTAGTACTCATACTCATATTCATATTTGATTGTGTATCATTATTATTGTTGTTATTATTATTATTATTGAAACTATACTCACCAGGTGCTGAATGTATAGAACTCGCTGATGATGATGCTTTTTTATTCGTACTAATAGAATTTGTTGATTTTGCAGCTGATTTAAATAATCCAATCAAACCTTCCTTTTCTACTTCTTCATTAGTATTAGTAGAGCCTATCAGATCAAAATCTAAATTAGATTTTATATAACTTGAATCATTAGTATTTTCTCCTAAACAACTTAATTGACCTTTCAATACCATACTACCCAATTTATTTCTTTGATTTTGTACAGTTTCCCATATTCTTTTACCAAAATCTATTGAAGTTAGCTTTTTAACATTGATCTGATGACATTTGGGACATAACCCATCATGTATTGATATTTCCGAGTCATGGTTTATTATACATCCACATGTTAATACTATCAGATCCCCACTTGTTGTGTTTGAAACTGAATCTTTAAAACTCTCTTCTAAAGAATCCAGAAACTGTGTCCATTCTTCTAATGGAGAAGACACAAGCATCTTTTAATACTTTATTTATAATATATATTACCACCCGTGCGTGCGTCTGTGTGTTATTTCTTTCGTTCTACCAGTTAGTAATAATAAATAAATAAATAAAATGTCGAATAAGGTGGAGACAGTAGAATGTTTTCTAGTAATGAACTAATAAGTGTAGAGGGTAAAAATTAATGAATGGATATTTTGAAATGGCTAGACTTGAAGCTTGGTATGGGCCATATTATTATTAAAGAAAAAAAAAAAAAAATCTGGTATTGTATTGTATTGTTATAAAAAAAATTAAAAAGTACAAGTGGGATGGAAATACTCAAAATTTTTGCACTGCTTGCAATTAATGGACAATATAAAACCGTCTTCGTCTCAGTTTCTGCCCGTTTAATGTTAGGTTATAACCGTAGCAGTAGTAACTGTAGAGCTTATGGAAATTTTAAGCTTTTTTAGAGCATACTGTGCGTGTTGGTGTGCGTGCGCGAGGGTGTTTTCGCCCCGCTGAGACGTTTGAGTATTAAGCTTATTTTTCTGGTGTACAAGTATACGTCATCGGTTCTTGGCTAGGTCCGTCTTGAATCCATATATCCAGATCAGATAGGATGTATAGGGATATGGGGTGTGTGTGTAGGACACCGATTGAATCCTTCAAGCGGTGGCGAATATCTATCACTATTACTGCAGGTATATATATAGGTTTTGTTGATCTGTTAAGATCGATACGATATATCTCGATTCTACTTACTAGAAGTAGTAAATCTGAGATCTCTGGTCAGATCTTAGTAAAAATTGTAAAATAATATCGATCCAGATGTGAATAAAAATTAAACTTACTGTAACGGATTGTTCAATATTTACGATGAAAAGTCTAAATTGACAGGCTGGGGTTGTTTTTTTTTATTATCAATTTATTGCCATCAATGCCGCATTTTAAAAATTTAACCCATCCACAAATTACAATGATTAATCGTGATCTTTTTAATTTATAATAAAATCTGGATCTCTGCTTCATGATGAGGATTGAATGAGCATATATATATATGCGCCATTGACAAGTAATTAACCATGGATCAATTTTAATTATTAAATTTAAATTATAAACAATCGTATCATGATTTAACTTCTGAGAGATAATGTATTAAAAAGATGATACACAGTGTTAATGCGCTGCCTGAAGCACACTTAATTACAAGCGATGCACTATGCTCGATGCATTATTGCAAAAATTAATCAGTTTTAAATTTTTGTACTGGTAAGGGGTCTATTAATCTATGGAAAATATTTACAAAAGATAAATTAAATTCAAACCACCGTATCTATTATAAATACAATACAGCTCTAAATTAAAATGCAAAAATTCAATCCGATGTCAAAAAAATGCAGTTACAAAAAAGTAAACAAAAAAAATTTTTAACCTTTTCTTGCCAATTCAGCAATAATATTGCCATTTTCAACAGTTTCTTGAATAATCCCCTGAATATGATGTGGGAAAACTTTTGAATACCATATAGGTTTATTTCCTGCACCATCATGATAAATTAAATTACCGGCAAATGCATGGCCACCAATATGACTACAACTACCTATCATAACCCCATTTTTATTCTTCTTTTCATCAAATAATAACCCCTTTTTCTCCAAAACTTTTTCTAGTTCGTCTAATAATAAAGGTGCTATTAATCCACATCTTTCATCCCTATTCCCATGTCCACATACTAAAATCATAGGATTCCGAACTTTTTTAAACTCGAATGAATAATCATTAATAACCATATCATTTAAAAATTGTCCAAAAGTTTCATTATCAACATTAAATCTAATATTATCTGGATATAATGTACAATCCCAGCCATTTTTATTACTAGTAGAAGGTATTGAACTGTTAGTGATCAACAAGCCTGCTGGCAAATCTCGTTTGAAAGGCTGGAGTTTAGCAACCAATGTATCTGGCTCTTCATGGATTCTGCTGGGCCAGTCATTATGACCCGTGTGAATGATTAAATGCTTGGTATGGAATGGTATTGGTGGCATAGGTTTGGTGGGTTGAGGAAACTTTGTTTCGAAATCATCTGGCATGCAATGTGTACAACCTGTATCATAAGTTGGTGGCGGGCAGTTTGTTATAAGTCGTTTGATTTGATATATCGATCTATTAGGTTGTAAAGATCGTAATTTTGTTATGTTAAACATTCTTGAGGCTATGAATTTATGCTAATATGCTAAAGTACAAGTGCTGAATAAGGGGAGGGGAGAGGTTCTGTAATGGTTAGTGAGGAGGATGGATTATTAGTTTCAAAAATTTAGTGGTTATTTATATGGATACAGATTTAAAAGATTAAAATTTCAAATCAATAGAATTTCAGTGGTTGAAAAGAAATTTTCGTATAAGTTCGATCCGAGCGAAGCTTAAGCTTTTAAGCTGTGTTAGCCGTTGAGACTCACTGCAGAGTTTTGTTCCCGAACATTAAAAGTTCGGACCGGTGGGTTTGTCTCCCAGTCCTGATTCACTCCAGCAGGCGGCTACATGTAATTGTGCACGTTAGGTGGTACTAAAATCCTTACTTATGACTAGAATGGTTCAAAGAATGATCATTTACTCTAATCACAAACTTTCAATTAATCCATCAGAATGACTGAATAGATACCGCATTTCCTGAGCTATTGTTGAAAATAAACCATATTCGCAAAAAAAAAAAAAAAAAAAAAAAATAGTCAAATATGTGACACCAACTAGTAGAAACTGTGCTTTGCGCTGACCACTGCTTTAGAAAATAGCACGGCTGTGTTGTACTGCTTAAAAGGTCAATCATTTAAAAGTTTCCACACAATATTCTTTTTCCAGCACTGAAAGAAAAAACTGTACAAAATCAAACTAATTAATCTCTAATAACTTGACAAGATGATTTGTGAAGTTTGTAATACAAAAGAAAGCAAATACAAGTGTCCAAACTGTACTATCAAATACTGTTCACTGGTCTGTTACAAACAACATAAAGAAGAATGTAAACCAGTTGAAAATGAAAAATCAGATCCTCAACCTACTTCTTCAAATAACACTTCAACCGCAGCAATAGTTCAAACCGAATCAACTACTGAGAATAAAAAAAGTGCATTAGAACTTAGAAATGAAAAGTTTGAAAAGATACTTCAAGATGAAAAGATTCAGTACTGTTTAAAATTCGACGCGTTAAAAGGTCATTTGGTTACTTTACTTTCTATTATTAATGACCCGTTATTAAGTGATGAGAATACTAAAGAAGGGAGACGTGCGATTGCCGTGATGAAGTTGAGAGATTTGAGAAAAGGTGGTGAAAATGCTAATGAAATTGTAGAAATATTCGCTGAGAGAGTTGTACAGTTATTAGAAGAGGATTAGTTGGTACTTTTCTGGTATTAAGATGGTTGAACTAGAAATTGTCTTCATCAAATTACTATAATATAGTCACTATATTAAAGAAATTTGAATTATATTTATTTTAAATTTCTACTTATGACTTTTGGATAATAATGGTTTTATTTTCTAGTGTTATATCTACAACTGATAGGTTTTCTCGATCTTTAGATAAACCTCTATGCCAAAGAATCAGGGATTACATCAATCAATTCTTATGATAAAAAGAATTGCAGCGATAACCCCGCCAATATTACACAAAGTATCAAAATCTATACTTAAATCCTTTGGTATTTGAAATCTTCACAGATAAGCCAGGTTTTTTTAAAAAAAATTGACGATAAACACACGTGCACAAGCATGAATCATGATCAATGAGTTTTGTGGTATTTCATCTGCAATTTCCCTTCATCTGCAATTTCCCTTCATCTGCATAATGGCATAGATTATAGTTAATCGAAATTGTCTGTAAAAAAAAAAAAAAATTAATAATATAATACTATACAACTAACTTTTATGCAACTACTCAATTGGGAAAATATTCTTATCCAATCCTTTAACCCCGTCCAACTTGATTTTAAACAGTTCCCCACCTTTATCTTCCCCTTCTTGCCAAACATAATCTGGATCATCCAATTTCAAATGAGCAGTAGTTACAACTAATTCATTCAAATTTTTACCTGCAAAAGTAGTACAACTAGTTCTTCTAGCAGGAATACTAATTTCCATCAAAACTTTACCAGTTTCACCATCATATTTTAAAACTTTACCTAAATCCCAAACAGCAATATACAAGTTTCCTTCATTATCAATACATAATCCATCAGGATCAACTCTTTGCTTACCTTCTTCATGTAAATTAATAAACTCTTGTTTATTTGATAAGGTACCATTTTCTAAAGAATAATCCCATTTAAAAACTTTACCAATGAAACTATCAGTTGTATAAATTTTGGAGTTATCAGGACTAAAACCAATCCCATTTGGAATCCCAACATTTTGAATGATTTCATGGCATGATCCATCTGGATCGAATCTATATAATGTCCCATTACTATTTGGTTCACTATCAAAATTAAACATTGAACCAGCAAAAAACCGCCCTTTTGCATCAACACATCCATCATTAAATCTTAGTTTATCTGATTCTGTATGAGTTTGATGTAAAATTTGTACATTAATTAATTCACCTTCACCTTTAGCAGCAGTCAAATCGATAATTGCAAATCCAAGTTCAACCCCTGCAATAAACTTCATTGGAGTCTTGGTTAATCCTATAACCCCACATGGTGAATCTAAATTAACAAATTTATGTGTTGAATTGATATCTGTTGCGCTATAATCATACCAATGAATTTGTTTACCAATAATGTCAACGTGAAATAATTGATCAGTTCTTGAATCATAAGTTGGACCTTCAGTTAGTCTGCCATGAGGTGTAACAAATGGTATATTTATTTCTAATTTTGCAGCCATTTTTCTTATTTTTTCTTCTCTATCTTATGCAAATCTTGTGTATCTATTGTTGTATGCTTTTTTTTAAAAAAAAAGTTGTGTTGTCTAATTGAATTGTATCGACTAATTGAGTTGTATCGTCTAACTGAGTTGTATATCTAATGTGGTTTGATCTATTATAAGGAATCCGGAAAGGGTGTTGAATTTATAGTTCTAAGTATTTGCGCACTAAATGCGTGTTCCCCCCACTCCCTCCAACCCTTGATGAGCTCATTAATTTTTTTTGGACGTGGTGGTCACACACACACGTCACGGAAAAATTTCACCGCTTAAATTCCCTTTAAAGTGGGGGATTTTTCTTTTCTGGTAAAATCTTATATCCATTAACTGCCAGTTTTTCCATGAATGTTTCATTGATTATTAGCCTACCTGATTTTTTTAAAAAAGTCATTTTGACACCATAAATTTTGATACGATGATTCAGCATTTGAATTCCATTGGCCTGTAAATTATTTGGCATTCATGATATCAATGTTTGTTTAATGATCAATTTAGGTATTGATATAATATTGACTATATCTTATATATATGCAATTAAATTAAAGAGCTCAGTAACTTCCGAGAGGTCTATAGGTATAATAATTAGTTATGGATGGCATTTCCAATTATCAACAAAACTAGTAGTAGTTTAGAGCTCACGAATAAATCCATGGTCAATGGCCATTTCAATTTATGCACATTAACACATATTTTACAATAAGACAATTAATCTATAGATTTACCGGATTGAATTGAAGAGCCTTAAATCACTCTTATCAAAACAGAAACTTGAAAAACATATATACAGGTTAATTATCGGCCAGATTAGTCGACACTTCTATATGCATACCGAACTTAAGATAAATATTCTACTATTATTGGATTTATTGCGAACTATAGCTAGCTAGAACTCCCTAATTATCACTCCGATCCATCCATGGTTGAGATAACCTATTGATGCCAGTTTATAGAAATAGTAGAACAGCACATTTGAGTCTTATATACTAATCAAGTCCCTTGAGTTCCTGTATAACCTATACGCCAATTCCTGAGCACTCGAGATCTACAAAAGTTGGATTTATAAGTTGAGCTTTAAAGTGAACATATTATTGCTAAATAACTTAAAATCGGTGACTTTAATTGATATTTATAATATATTAATTATAGTTGGTTAATGGTAGTTACCGGTATTAGTATATTATAAAAGCTATAGAATTTAAATATTACAGTATATATTGGTTATGCATATATATATATCATTAGATGCATATAGGTTTTATTAATAATTGACTACATGTATATATACTAGCCTAACTAGTTTATGGCTAATAATAGAACTATTAATCCATTAACAAAACCATATGGATCGATGATTAATTTCGCATACTTGAACGGTATATACTGTATATCTATATATACGAAATCCGGTCGGCCGGCTTTCAAAAGATGTTTCAGGGGGTTAAGTAGAAGCTAACTCTTGGCAACATTTGTCCATTGCAATTGATTATATCAATAAACTAATAATATACGAACTTTGAATATGCCAATATCGATACACAAGGCTATACCATAAAGTTACAATGACAGCCAATAAATACTTGTTAACAACTATGTAGATATAGCTAGAGCTCTTAAAATTGAACCATTGAATGCATGAACGGTTCGATATATTTGTCGACCTTATAACTGTTTTTGAATATTTGCAATGATTTAATATTATTTTCATAGCTACTTTTCAAGTATACATAAGGTGAGAGTTAGATTACAAAAAATTATTACCTCCCGAAACGTAACTAAAAGCCGAAGAACAATACACATATTTATTGATTGAAATTTTAACTTGAAGAGTCTTAGAACTGAAAATAATATTTTTTCAAATGGGTTTTTTTTTTTTTTTTTTTTTTTTTTTTTTTTTTTCAGATTTTAGTAAATTAGATTTGAAATATTTGTGTTTCGTCTAGATTTGATCACCCAAAACCGGCCCAGATTAACCGATAGATCGATCGAGATTTAAATTGTTTCCACCAAAAAAGTTCAATAACCTCAACCTTCAACAAAAATTATAAGAATTCCAACTTTGAAATAAAATATTTTCAATTAAACAAAATTACACTAAAACTAATAAGCCATTCATTTTCAATAATCATAGAAAAACTACACTATAATATATCAACTTACAATTGGTTGAGATTTATCATCAATATAAACATCACATTCAAATTATACTATAGTTTAAGTATAGGATAGCTTTCCACTTCATAATTCACAAATGCAACTAAAAGCACCACTGATACAGTTAATCACAATCTTTTTAATCATCCACCTACCTTTTACCGTAACAGCAGGAGTCTTTGGGCCTGGCGCATTTGACCCGAACTACATTTTAGTAAAATCAAAACTAGTCAACGGATTTTTAACTGTTCATTCTCTTCTCCCTACACCCTACTCATCATCACAAAACAGAACCATCTCAACAATCGGCAAGAACTTATTAGAAGCATCATTATTCTTGTGCTACAATGGTTCTCTTTCCCATCACACACGAGACGATATGAGTTATGGTGGTATACAAGAAGTTGGTGAGATTTCGGCATTAGTTTTTGACCCAAATGAGAATAAAATTCCAATTGGTGGAAAATTTCGAACTATACATGAGAGCCCTAGAGAATTAGTTACAGAAATTGTTTATGACTATAAAGATAATAAATATGATCATCTGAATTTCCATTTTCATAAGCCTAAAAAACCTGATAGTGAACTTATGGATGGTTATAAAGATGAAAGTGAGACATATCGTGAAAAAGATATTGTGAAATTTTGGGTTTGTCCTTCTGGGGAGTTTTTATATGAGTATGTGGTGGCTACTTGGGTAATGGACCATTATATTGGGAGTAGATACGCTAATGATGAACATCCAAAGAGATTAGGGTGTGCTCCTGCCGAGCTGACCTTTTTAGGCCATAGTGACGAATAGGCGCCTATATTGCTGATTAGTGTTTGCATATTTATTCAATTGATACATACGTGCAACTTTGTACAACGTGGATTCAACATTTCAGTATTGAAGTTCAGAAGTATAGATTACGTGTAAAACCCAGTTAAGTTCACACTTTGTACATGCATAAAATATATAGAATATATTATAATATTAGTTAATTGGGATTCTAATTAATTTTTAAAGTAAATAAATAGCCTATATATATAGCTTAAATGGTATATACCATTATTATTGTAGTTTACTTGCCATATGTGACAACTGTAAACCCTGCTCCTACAATTAATAATAAATATTAGAAATCTTTCTGGGGGTACATATAGCTGAGATATGATAACATTATTTGAAATCTTTGGAAAAAGTTACGATGTACAAGTTGCAATTCCATATATATTGATCAAGTCACACATAGGCTCCGGAACTCCGGTAGATTGCCGGACCTCCATTTATATTTTTCCAGTACACACTATAGCTAGTTGTAGGTATGAAAAAAAAAAAAAGATTATTTTTGCGCACTCACGGGTCTACTGATAAAAAAAAAAAAAAATTTGAGCCTCACATCAAAAAAAAAAAAAAAAAAAAAAGATCAAAATTTATCCATCAAAGATTTTCAAACCCATCTACTATCACCACCACACCCACACAACATTCATTTACAAAATGGTGCTGGATAAAGAAACAAAAGAAGCCCATAAATCACGGCAATTCAAAATAAAGAACAAAATCAAACGACAAAAGTTATTTGCTACAATCAGGCATGAGAAAAACAAGCAACGACATGTAGACCGTCATCAAAGAAATAAACAAGAAATAGAAGATCCAACTTTAAAAGAAGAAAGATTATCAACCAATAAAACCGAAACTATTGAAAGTAAAAGAAAATTCGATGAAACTGTCAATGTTCAAAAAGAAGGCGAAGATGAATTTGAAGATTATTTTCAAAACAATAAACCACCAAAAATTCTAATTACAACTAATAAAAGTGCAAGAAAACCAGCATATGAATTTGCTAATGTTTTGTTAGAAATTTTACCAAATAGTAATTTTGTTAAACGGAAATCACAATTTGAAATCAAAGATATTGCCAAATTTTGTGCTAATAGAGGTTATACAGATGTTGTTGTAATTAATGAAGACCATAAAATTGTTAATGGGATTAGTTTTATGCATTTACCTGAAGGACCAACTTTTTATTTCTCATTAAGTTCATTGGTTTATACGGAAAAAATCCATGGCCATGGTAGAGCTACAGATCATATACCTGAATTGGTGTTAAATAATTTTACAACTAGATTGGGTCAAACTGTTGGTAGATTTTTTCAAAGCATGTTTCCTCAACAACCTGAAATTCAAGGTAGACAAGTGGTTACTTTACATAATCAACGAGATTATATTTTTTTCAGAAGACATCGATATGTTTTTAAAAATGAAGAAAAAGTGGGTTTACAAGAATTAGGACCTCAATTTACTCTTAGATTAAGAAGAGTTCAAAAGGGCATTAAAGGTGAAATTGAATGGGAACATCGACCTGATATGGATAGAGATAAGAAAAAGTTTTATTTGTAGTTCATTTCCCCCCTCTCCACTAGTATTTATTATTCTAATATTTTTTAATATATTCTATTATTGTTATTTTGTAATTTTTGTAGATGATGAGAACTAGTATAGCAAATGAAACTCCTCGGTACATTTCTTTTTATCTACAAAACAGTGTGATATGGGCAATGAATGATAAATAATTTACAACATTATTATTAAAAACTAATATTTACAAAACCTTTAAATCCTTATTAATTAGATGGTCAATTTATTCCATTCATCACCGTATCCATCCAATTTAGGACCCAAAACACTTACTCCACTACTACTCTTTAATTTCTCACCACCCAAATATTTTTCAGCAACATGTAAAACATCTTGCCTACTAACTTTTAATAAATCTTGTCGACTCTTCATTCTCATTTCATTACTCAACCCATTCAATAATTCAAATCCAATTTCATGTCTTGGACTAATTGGACTATCAATACCTTGGAATACTGTTAATTTAGCACTATCAACCTCATCAACACTAAAGCCACGATTTAATGCCCATTCACCGGATTTTTTAATCATTTCAACACTATTTAAAGGATTTGGATCTCGATAACTAAAAAATGATATAATACCATCCATTGGGTTATATGAAGCACCTGCACCATATGCTCCACCTTTTTCTCGGATTTCTTGATGTAAAAATCTATATGTTAATAATGAACATAAAATCCTTAATGCAGCAGCGTCTTCATGAATATATGAAATATTTGTTGGGATTGAAACCCCGGCATAACTAACACCAAATGGCATTTCATAATGAGTATTTGATAATGATAATGGAGTAATATCATTAATCTGTGTTAATTCATTTGAAGAACTTGGTAATCCACCAACTAAATCTTCAAATAATGATAAATTATGTTTTAAATTATTATTACCAGGAGTATAAGTAACCCCACCTTTAATTCCACCTTTTGTTGCTACAATTTCTGCAATTTGTTGTAATTTAGGAATAATATCATTAATTAATTGTTCATCACTCATTTGTGATAATTTTCTCATATAAATAACTTGTTCCAAACCGGATAAATCATTATCTAATTTTTTCTTACTTGATAATGAAGCAGCAGAATGTTTAACTGCATATGCATTACCTGATTGACTAATTTCCCCCATTGCATTTGCAGCACTTGCTTGGATTAATGTCTTTAATTTTTCCAAATTTTTATAATTTGTTTTGGTTAAAAATTGATTGAAAAAATCATACATATGGAATGATTTTGAATCTAAGGATGAACCAGATAATGTTAAATATAATCCAAAATTTTCATAATTTTTTGGACTAGAACTTAAATGTAATGAACTATCAATCCCACCAGTAGCTAATCTAATTTCATTTTCTAATTGATCCATTGGTTTATCAATTGTACCCATATTAGTCATTGCACTTGAAAATAATGGTAATAATAATCTCAATTCTTTTGGAATATTTGCCAAATTTTTCATTAATGATAAATATGTTAACCCTTGAGTACCAGTTTCTCTAACTAATAAATTATTAAATTTTTCAACTTCAATTTTTGGTTTTGTTGATGCAATTTCATCAACTGGTAATACTGGTAATACTGATTCATCACCTTTTGGAGTTTCTTCAACTTCATGTACAGCAGTGTTTTGAATAGTTTGTTGTAACCGTTCTTCTTCTTCTTTCAAAACATTAGATTCAAATGATTCATCAGGATGCATAATAAATTCAAATTTAGTACTGTTTAATAATTTGTTTACTCGTTTTTGAAATAATTTGGAATCTTTAGAAATTAATTTTTTAAAATTATTAATTAATTTTTCATCATCAATAATATCAAAAATATTATCACCATTGAAAACTCTAGGGAATAATTTTGAACATAACTGCATCCCATAGTTTGCTTCAACTTCTCGTTGACTTAATTCAACCATATTTAAAATAGCTTCTAAATGTTCTGATGGGACACCATCTTTAGCAACTTTATTCAAAACTTCCATGGTCTTTGTTTTGAACTCTTCAACTCCATCTTCTTTTAATCCTTGTAACCCAACAGAAAAAATCGCTTTACCTGGTAAATCATATAATCCAGTATTGACAGTAAAATCACTACCTAAACCTGAATCAATTAATGCTTTATATAATGGTGAGGAATGTCCATAAATTAATAATAAACTTAATACTTTCCAAACTACCAAATCTTCAGATGCAGTTGAATCACCAACAATCCATGATAATGATGCTTTAGTTTGTTTATTATCATCAACTGATGAATCTTTTGGTCCTTTACAATCAATCTTAACATCTTCTTTCATTTGTAAAGGTTGTAAGATTCTAACTGATGGATCGGATTTTTTAATACCTTTAATAGTTTCATCAATTGGTTTCAAAACTTCTTCCAAATCTAATTTCCCATATGAATAACTAAAAGCATTTGAAGGATTATACCTAGTTCTATGAAATTCTTTTAATTGTTCATATTTTAAATCAGTAATATATTTTGGATCACCACCAGAACTCTCCAATTCTGGATAAATTTCAGTTAACCATTTTTCACTAAAAACATACCCTGGATCACTCATCATCCCTTTCATTTCATTATAAACAACCCCTTTTAAAAAAATCTTACTGTTTTTATCTTCTTTAACTTCATGTTCTAATCTCCAACCTTCTTGACGAAAATCCGCTTCTCTTAATAAAGGTTTATAAACACTATCTAAATAAACTTTTTGTAAATTTTTAAAATCCATTTCATTAGTTGTAGCAAAAGGATAAAAAGTATAATCTAACCCAGTCATTGCATTCATAAAATTACTTAAACTTTTTGTTAACATTGAAAAAAATGGATCTTTAACTGGATAATTTTGACTACCACATAAAGTTGTATGTTCTAAAATATGTGGTACACCAGTTTTATCTGGAGGATTTGTTTTGAATCCAATTGAAAAAACTTTATTGTCATTTTCATCTGGTCTATCAATATGTAAATGTCGAGCTCCTGTATCTTTATGTTTCAAATCTATTGCTGTAAGTGATAATCTTGGTATATTGTAGGTATTTTGGATTTTGAAATTGGCTATTTTATTACCAATTTTGTATTGATCGGTTGTTGCTTTTGTGGAATACCACTTTTTTGTGGCTTGTCGTAACATCCTTTCTACTTCTAATTTATGATTGTAGATGTATAGAACAAAAAACAAAAACAAAAAAAAAAAAAAAATTTGAAAATGGAAATGAAAATGAAAATGTTCAGATAATGGAAATGATTTTTGTCTGTCTTGGAGTTGAAATTCGTTGGGTTAAAATTTCCACTCCCGCATTAATTATAATGGGATGATGATGTAGTGCTGCTTGAAGCTTTTGTGTGCGCCACTTTTATTGCACAAAGTATCAATGATTTATCTCGGTCTAGACTCGCTTATTAAGAATAGTTAGAAAGCAAACTATTTGTACTATTTGTACTATTTTAGTTAATGAAAATATTGGCTCTTTTAATATAAAAAATACAGTGATGATTGAACTGTTATAACCATAGCAGTTTTGCATTGGAAACCAGTTCGTGTGGGAGGTATATAAAATGCATAGATTCAAAAACTTACCCTTAAAACTTCAAGTATATAAAATACATCAAGTTTTAATTAAGAAGATGATAGCATATCAGGAATAGCTACTATTAATATAGGTTCATGTTAAGTTCACAATGTACCTTTTCTTAATAAGATATAGATATATGGTGACCAAGTTCCACTGTCAATGCTAGTATTTAATGAACCTATATACTACAACCAAGTTCACCACTTTAATATAGATCTATCTCAGATTTTTCTATCTACCAATTTCAAATAAAACTCCCAGCAAACTAAGGTTAATAATCGTCTATTCATTAAAACATAAAAATAATACATAAATTCGTTAAATAAAAGAATTAAATAAAGTAAATACAAAACAAATCTTGCAACTAAAAAAAGATCAACTCTTCATAACCATTTGTCTAATTTCATACAAATAATCTCGATCGATTTCTCCCTCATCACCAGGGGAGAACCATCCATTAACTTTCCTACTCCATCGCTCATCTTCATGTTGCATTCTTCTAACCATTTCACTTGTAATTTCAAATTCATTACCAACTTGAAATTCGCCACCATTAGTGCTACTATTATTTATTGATGTACCACCATTGAAACTTGGTCTAACAGTTGAAGCTCTAGATTGTACACTAACATCTAAATCTTCAACTCCTGCAAATACATCCTCTTCTTCTTCTTCTTTATCATGTTGTTGATTAACTTTAATCCAACATAATTTTTCAGGATCAAATACCATATCTCCAACTACTTGAACACCTTTATTACTTATAAATGCAATTAATCCTGGCGCCTTTGTATTAACACTTTCAAATTTCTTCAATTCAATATCATTCCCTTCCCATATTAGTTTTCGTGGATTGAATTTCATATCTCCATTATACCCTCGACTTATTATTGCACTAGTTGGTGGTCCTAACTGTTGAATTAACCCAGGTCCCTTTTGTTTTTTTTCTTTTTTCTTCTTTGAATTTAATTGTAATTTTGATGGCTTTGTCTTTAATTTTTTTTGCCTTATATTCTCTCGTTCTTTATAACTATCTAATGGTTTATGTTGTAGTTTTATATTTGAAAGTTTCGAACTCTTTGGTGTGACTGTATAAGATTGTTCTCGTTCTCTGCTAGTTGGCAATTCATTCAATGAATCCAATTCTGTACCATCACCAAATATTCTTGAAACTTTTGGTTTAGTAAATTTCAATTTACTACTTGACTGTCTATTATTATTGGTAGTATTTGAAAAATTTGACATTGACTGTACAGGTCGTAAATTTATGGAACTTTTTGAACTTTTTCTTATACTCTCAGATTCTTTTCTTTTAGTTGGAGATTTTTCTTCTTTTCTTTCTCTTAATGATGGCATTGATTTTTTGCTTTTCATTTTATTTGACGAATTATCTGTCCCTTTTACTACAACATTTTTGTGTTTATTAGGTTTTATTTCAAATGCATCATCCTTAACTTCTATACCATCAAAAAAATCCAAATCCATTTCATCTTCATTATCTTGCAATGCATCTAAATTTTTCACACTATTATTTGATCCATTACTTCTAATTGTTTCATACTTTTTACCTTGAAGTAATAATTCTTCTTCATGTTCAGCTAATTGTAATGCATCTTTTTCTCTTGATTCTAATATTTGTTGGAAATTTACATGCCTTTCTGGTAATACAACCCCTTCAAAAAAATCTTCACCTTCTTGTTCGCTCTCTTCAAATGAACTAGACATTCTTGATGAACTATTTGAAGTTTCACTCATCCTTGAATGAGTTCTTATACCAATACTTTCTTCACCCCAACTATCCAAATCTTCTGGTTCATCCACATGTAATTGATTTCTAATTTTTTGTAATCTTGATAATAAATCTGGATTATGATCTTCTACTTCAAATCCATCTTCAAAATCCTCAATTGCCGGTTGGTAGTTGAATTTGTTTTTCTTTTTGGGACTTGGCGTTCTAATTGTACTATTACCTGTCATATTCATATTACTAATGTCCATATTTTGAATATACATTGGATTCGATACTGTCAAAGATGATTTTTTCATCTTTAAAGTACCAAATTCATCTTTTGCTTTACTTTTTTTCCTCCTTATTGTATTATAATCAAAGTCTAATTCATCATCCCCATCAGATCTATCATTAATATAATTCGTGTTTATGGTATTACTGTTCATTTTATTGTTGTTGTTATTATTATTATTATTATTTGAGGTATTAAAAGCTTTTCTTAAATTCATATTAGATATCTTTGTCGTTAGGTTGCAATCCCAATTATCATCATCATTATCAAATGGTTCATTCTGTTCGCTATACATATTCAAATTCTTATTCCTATTAACAGATCCAACTGAACTAACACTTGCCTGAAAATTAGGTACTAAATCTCCATCACCAATTTCATCAAAATCATCATCCCACGACTCAACATCTTTACTACTACTACTATCCAACTTTTTCAGTGAAGGTTTCGAAAGTTTATTCTTCCTTAGTGTATCCATCCTCTTATCCTCTCGTTCGTTATGTTCCTCTAATTTTGTCGATTATATCGAGTGATGGTGTTGTCAAGAGGTATAAAATAATCAATTCGATAAAAATTCAGAAAAATAAAAGTGTTTTTGTCTCGTCGTCTTGTTCTCCTATTTCAAGGATTAGAAATAAAATTAAAGGGGAAGTGTCGCCAAATTTATTGATCACCACGTTAACAATGTACTGGTAACCCAAGTTAAAGTAGTTGCAAGGCAAGTAAAAAAGTGCTGAGGTAAATTTTTGTGTGTTTATTTTTATTTAAAGTTTAAGATCTTAAGATTTTAAAGCATGAGTAATGTAAACAACACCGCTTGAACGCTGAATCAAAACATTTTTTTTTTTTTTTAATCCCGTGGCTGGCTAAATTTGAAATACCTTTTGCACTGTGTTGGGAGTTTACCGCAGCTTAAGTGAGCTTAGCTCTGCTTGGGGATCTCGAGAGATCGGGCGTCGGTGGTTACATTAATCATAAATACAAGCGTGTGGATTCTTGCGCTGGGTATAAGAGCAGCCACACATTTTACGCGTTTAGTTATAGTTAAATTTGGCGTTGGTTTATGGATTATTAGTATTTGGAAACTTTGGTAAGCTTCCATATGGCTATAATAGGTTGGAAATAGATATATATCCATAGTAGAGTGGTTGTATTTTTTGAGGGTTGGTGGTTGATGCTATTGACTATTATTGACGTGTACAATTTATAGATTTTGCCAATTTACCTTGATCTTGTTATTCGAGGTGGATGGTTGGAGGTATATTTCATGGTAACAGCTACGGTGGTAGGTTTCTAATATAAAACTCCATCAAATAATATTAAAATTTTTATAATAAGAAAAGACTTTAAGGTAGCAATTACTCGTTCAGTATATATCATTGACGAATTGGGGTGAAATAAGGTGCAGTGAATTCTCAAGTAGACTTGGTCTATAAAGCACCTAATCAATATATTTTTTTACATATTGATAGAATATCTTATTGCAAAGGAAATTACAAGAACAGCTGATTGATTATAATTTAACCTTGCTCAATGCAATACCTTATGATGAGATCTAGTTACATTAAAAAAATAGCCGCTTAATTTACTACAGCATATCAATTGATTGACTTTCTGTATTTTAGATTACATTAATATATATATAAAAAATATACGCCGATTTTGCTCATAGAAATATGATAGTTAGATTGGAACTGGCTACTTTGAGGTGCCTGATTATAATTGGACCTGAGTATCGGATGGATCATTGATTGTAGGTAAGAGTTGTATTTGTGTGATCACGTTTGATATATATAAACGTGACTTCAAATTAGATGTCAAGATTAGAAAGATTTTTATCATAAGTATACTTAATCACGATTTCTATGTAAATAGAATCAAACTGGCTTTTATTTCCAAACAAGATAAATTCTTACTGGTGATTGTATCACTATTGCAGCACAGCTATAGTACACGTGTGGAGAGCTACCATTTGTTAATCAATTAGGTACAGCAGCACATGTTGTTGTGCGTGTAATAAAACTGTTGAGCCGCACGAAGCGGTGGAAGGTCAGTTCGCGTCGATTGTCGAAACCACTCAGTGCTATGGCTTCCGGGGTTGTATACTTAAACTATTATAATAAGTGACTAGAGTTTATAACTAATACTGAAGCTAGGATTACCTAGGTTAATAAAATCAACGTTATATTAGATTGGTTTTGGCTCCAAAATTTACACACATGCTGCAGGACTTACAATCACAGCTATAAAGTAAATAAGTAAATAATTAAATAATCAAATAATTAAATGAGGTATTAGAATGAAAATCAATGTGCATGAACAAAATACACCAATCGAACATGTTGTAATTAAAAAAATACCCATTGATCCCATTATAAATATTTAAGATACAATTGTACGTCTTTTTTTTCTTTTTAAAAAAAAAAAAAATTACTTTATATTTATTTAATTATAACTACTCAATTTTCAAAATACATTTCCCATGACTTCTCTTCATTTTAACTTTTTCAAACACACTTTCCCAATTTTCCCAATTAACAACTTCATCCATAACAACTTTAACTTTCCCAGACTCAAAAACCTCTTTACTCTTATTAACCCATTCTTCATTAGCACTAGCAACAGTAACAACATAATAATTAGCCCCACCAAAGAAACTTCTACCAACCATTCTAGGATTAGTAACAAAACTAATCATACCATCCAATGCACCATAACTTTCACTTGGTTCACCATCTCCAATTAATGTTACAAATGCACTTCCTGTAGATTTCGGTTTTAATAATAAACTTGATTTTTCTACAACTTCTATCCCACCAATAAAATCAAAAATACCATCGAATTTAGTATCATTATCGGTACTATCACTATTTGACTTTACTAGCTTTAATAATTCTTCCGGTACATTATCATTTCTATAATCAATAGTTCTATCTGCGCCAACTGACTTGACTAATTCAACATTGGTAGCAGAACATGTAGTTACAACAAGTTCTACTCCAACCCAATGCTTTAAAAGTTGAATTGCAAATAATCCTACTGAAGTTGACCCACCCAGTACTGCAACTCGACTACTTGGGCCAAGGTTTGGAACTTTTGTAATACATTGCCAAGCAGATCCAAAAGCCATAGGGAATGCAGCTGCTTCTTCTTCTTTTAAATTTGAAGCAGACAAGGTAATTGCATCAGTTGAAGGATCGACCAAAACATGTGTTGAGAAACAACCTTTGAATCCACTGGGGTTAAGCAACCCACATACTTTATCACCAACTTGAAAGTTTTCCACTTGAGAACCAACCTCTACAATTGTACCAGAGTAGTCTTTACCTACAGTTTTGATGCCGGGGACTAGTCTTGATAGGTTAGTTATAGTGAATTTGATATCTAACGGGTTGACTGATGCATGTGAAACTTTCACTAGAATCGATTTTGGAGGAATTGGAGAAGATATTTCACTAGTAGTGAAAGAGAGTTTTTCGCCAGGTTTGGTGAAAGTTAATGATTTTACCTGGGTGGTGTGTGTAATTTCTGGGGTTTTTGAGTTTAAGAAGCTAGTTAAAAAGCTCATATTTTTTCTCTTGTTATAATTTTACTAGTTAGAGTGTAACGACGATGCTCGCTCTATGGTTGTTATTTTGGTAAACTTGTATGTTTTAACTGAGAGAGTTGTCAAAATAAATACAAACAGGCCTTTCAAAGGTAATATTATTTTGAAGTTATTTGTTTGAGTATTTATAATAATTTATAGATTTATCTAGCTGGAAACGACTGACACATCTGGGGTGCAATCATTTTTTATAGTGCTACCAGGGTGGCGATCAATCTGCAGGATTCGAAAGCCCTGCAGGGACCATAGGAATTTTCAAACTAGCCCATAAAAGTATCTTTTAATTTAATTCATGAGAAATAAACAACCGTTCGATTTCTTATTACGCAATTGTTACCCTTGGTATAATAAAAAAGCTTTATAATAAAACTGGTGGTAATAATTATTTAAACTCATAATGAAGATTTATTGATACAATTTTAAATGCATGCTTTAGCTTTATAATTTTTTGGTGATACGGCACCAGTTAATAATTTTTTTTCACTCTTATCTGTAGATTTTTTGCAACTACCCACCACTATAGTATTAGCTCAATTGCAAACATCCAATATAAATATTAATGTTGATAATGTTACATTGCTGGATACAATATATAACAAGCCACAATGACAACATCAAATACAATTCTGAAATATATACATGGATATACCCTATTCCTTTGCAAATCAAGCAACGCAACCTTACCTTACGGTCAATAATAAGTTAAATTGTGCAATTGGATCCATTCAAGGTTTTATAAAACGCCACCCTTGTTTGATATATTTGTAAATAATGCGGCTTTTACAGCGGTAATTTTAAAACATATATATGTATATGCAGCCGCATTATAATAACCTCACCATCAATTGGGTTACGTATAGATTAAGAGTTGCAAAAATGGTGTAACAGATTATATATATATATTTCCAAAAGAATAAATTTATAGGCGATGGACCCCAGTATACGATAGGCATATGGAAAATACTAATATTCCACAGAGTCACCATGGTATCATAAGTTGTGGAGGCACATGAAGGTTTCAAAGACACAAGTATACTCCTCTAATGGGAACAACTGTAAGTCATCATAAAATCGACTTAATATATCTACAATTTGAAAAAAAGTTTGATTTATTGAATGAAATAAATGATGAAGAAATGTACAGCTTGGATGAAATACTATGACTCGATAAGATAACTCCAAATCCTAAGTGGGTTTCCATAAAAAATACCCAACTTTGATCGATCTCGATGCCATGCATAGTTCTAGAAGTGAAATTTTATAGATAACAGTATTGCAAAAAGTTGCTGCTAATAAACCTGCTTCTAAACTAGACCCATCTTTAAACTCTCCAAAACTAGTATCATAAATTCAACCCTCGTATATTATCTTTTGGGCCATATATATATATATATATAAACGAATCTATTTTTGAGGTTTTTTTTTGATCTGGATATAATTTTGAAAGCTAGTCTATTTTGAATTCATATCTGAAGTTTAAATTTTCAAGATATTCATCTATCCATTTTACTGGTGGTACACACGTCGTACTATTTGTAATTACACAAAAAAGATGTATACTTCAAGTTAACAATTGCTCTAATGTATGAACAGGCGCGTTTGTATGCTAATTAACGCAATAATTAATGTTATATCCAATTAGCTTTACTTCTAACCTGCAATAATAGTTTTCGCTATTATAAACTTTTGCGTTTTTAGAAAAGTATATAATATATCCCATCTGTTGGATGCTATATATCTACAATACAATATATACAAGTATATAGCTCTTCAAAGTTTTAAAGATATTAATTATTTATGGGTCCGAAGTTAAATTGTTAATTTCATGATTCATAATGGCTCTCATAGCCATACTATTACAATTAGGTTTCAGAAGTTAGTACACTGTTCATCATATATATATTAATTACAATCAAGTGTAATTAATTAATTTCTTAATCTATGCTATAGTATAATAAATTCGAGTCCATTCAACGATATATATATGTAGTGTATACTGTGTCATAATTTACATATGTGTATGTATAAGCTGTATAATAAAGTTTGAAAATTCCAACTCAAGTAGTACTCATGACTCAAATAATAATATCTCTATAAGTACCATCGTCACCACGTGGTACCACTGATTTAAACTTCCAATATTAAAAACATATGTGCTTTAATACATCTTTGAGATTTAAATAATAAAAAACCGTTTTAATTCGTACCTGACCCTTGAACTTAATTAATGTATTGATACTAATCGAATCAGACGGCTATAGTCTCATCACTAAACAGGCTCACTACTACTAACACTACATGTAACACTCTTAGAAAAAAGTTATATTGACGATATCGGATCAAATCCCACTGATTCTAATCAACCTCTACTAGTATCAATCATTTCAACACAATTGATGACAGCGTCAGTTAAACCCGAACGGAACCTACAAAAGTAGCCGTGCTGAGAAGCTTAAAGCCTGAGCGCTATCCGGGATTGTGTAATGCTCCAAAGACAGGCAACAGCGGCAAAACTTCGATCCGGTATGCCGACCGAATGATCCGGTTTCAGTTTTAATTTATAAGGGAATTGTTTCAGCTATCTTATTTGTGCACACTTCGCACAAGTTTGGCTTTTTTTTTTTAAAACCCGTGCAATTCTAGAGACGGTATCCATATTATCATAGCAGCTTCTCTATTAATTGATCAATGAGTAGTGCCTCTCTTGAAAAACTTACAACTGTGACAAATTAGCCCAAAAAAGTTACAAAAATGGGTCCCTAGTAATCATTACCAGGTTCTCAGAGATCGCAGTTGCTCAGGTTTTCATGGTGTAATTTATAGAGCATAAATTCAAGATTCCCTAACCAGAATTAATGAGTACAACTCATAGACTTTATAGCAATGATACATATATATCTTATATCTTAACCAACAGTATTAATGCAGGCAAACATTAGCTATGGGAGAGTTCAACTTGATCATGGTTTCTAGATTACCAGTTGTTGTATGTTCGGTGTTTTCATATCTCCATAGATGAATTGAAGGATTAGCGATATTAATCTTAATGTTAAACGTATTGTATCTAAGCGGAGAAATATTTTCACCCCATAATAAGCTCAACTCCAGCAGAGAATTTAATTAGCTTCTACCTCATGCATCAATATATTATAAGTGTTTATAAAACTAAAAAGAAAGCCCACACTACATATTTATACTGTACACTTAAACTTGTTACCTGATGTATTAAACAGCTACATATGTGCAAAAAGCCAAGCCTAAAATTCTCAACATTTTTCATGGATCATCTGCATTTCATGAGCTAAAGTCACTAGATTTACGGTACCACCCTTAAATCCAATAACCTATATCGATGTCCGAATATATGAATCATTGATAGATCATAAATCACCCATGGATAGTCTTTAGTTAACTGGGCATAAAAAATGCTGCCCTAAACTGACCAGTTAATTCCAACCACTACTGGTATAAGTTTAGCTATAGTACAGTGTGTATTATAATGAGGCTAGCCTCTGCTTGAAGGTGGTAAAAGAATAAATCTTGGCATACCTAAATTACTTGACTCTAATTTGCCAATTTGTCTTCATCCGATTCAAACAATGTTGAGACGTTCCCCCTTAAGCTATATGTATACACCAATGATAATTATGCAACAGCCTTATTAGAATCCCCTAATTTTTGTTACCAGAACTCGTGCTACCACCAGCCTTGCTAACTCTTATGATTTAAGTCTATAGTTACCATGGATTAAGTAATTCCAACGAAATATCGATCAATCGTACCGTTTATTGCGCCTACAGTATCGCAGCATCCTATTATATATATATATATATAGTTGATCAGATAAGTATATGGTACCAAAATACTGGACTTTGATGATGCCCAAACAGTTTCAAAATTAAGCATAAAAATTTATTTGTAACCCAGATCCATGAGGATTAAGATACATTTTAATCAGAGAGAATAAGGCTTATGCTGTGCTAATTTTTTTTTTTTTGCTGGAGCTGCCGGTAGTAGACGTAAAAGTGCATGATATCCTGCACTTAATCAGCAAATCAAATCTCACAATTGACTTCTCTCCACGCCTTACTACGCACTCCACGAATTCTTAATAAATAATCCGGCACTTCACCTTAAAATGGCTAATGCATAGTTATCATTTATTTTATTTGCGAGGTAGTATTGAGGGGGGTCAATGATCAAAATTTCCTCATACTCAACGGGTATGGGGATAGCTAAAGTATTCTATAGTTTTAAACAGTTACATTCTAGGTACTCAGCAGGTAGATTTTAGGAATAGAGACATAAAAACTCAAGGCTGGATTGCAACAATATGGTCATAATAGTTCTACAGACCGATTTAATTAATTATAATTGGCAAACAAAAAAAAAAAAAAAGACTCTACCGGTCATCGGTTAATAGCTTCAAAACTCGCTAGAAGCAAAAAATCAAAGCTTAAAACGATGACGGCATTTTTTTTTTCTATTTTTCCTTTTTATCGATTGTATCATTGCAGTTTCTTAATGATCGGCAAAATTTCATAACGTCGGTAAGAGCTTATTTTTTTTTTTTGTGATCTGTCCCATTCGAATCTGAATCCAGAATCGCCATACCAACGGTGGAGTGAAATATCCTAATAATACCATCAAATGATACCGTTGCGTCCTATAGTACACTAGAATACATTGTTGTACATCAGGAATAACACCACGTCAAGATTTTCAAATCAATCGAAACCACAGCATGAGCAGAAAAGGGTAACATTTTAGTACAATTATGGTTGAAGAGTGCCGGGATGTCTCATATTTATGGATTATTGTAGTTTTAAAGTGTTACTAAGATTGTTCAGCCCATTTTTAAAACTTGTTCCATAATAGAATCTAATAGAGATAACGCTTCAAGCGGTGCGGGTACGGGCTCTATAACAAGCATCTCCTCTTTTATTCTACTACAGAGTGTTAAATAGTATTAAAGAATATAAAAGACAGATAATCTGCTCAGATTTTTTTTTAAAATATCTTTCCCGTTTCTCTCTCTCTCTCTTTTCCTTTTTTCCTTTCTTCTTTTTCTATATTGAACATTTGTCCAATAATCCAACCTATTTATTTTTATTTATATTTGCATTAGCTTAACAGCTTTACAACACAACAACACAGACACACACACAACTAGTCCTAATAACAATGAGTGTTTCACCAGAAGTTCAAAAATTAATTGACGAAAAAGTTCAAAAAGCTGTTACTACAGCATTATCAACTTTTGAAAGTGTGTTATTAGCCAAAGTCAAATTACAAGTTGAACAATCAGTTAAAGAACAATTAATTGAACGACAAAAGGAAAAAAATAATGGTGAATTGGGTGATGCAAGAAGAGCTATTATTAGTCATAATCGATTAATTGCAGATTCATCAAAGAGTTTGAAAAAAGTTCCATTTATTAATCATGACGATTCAACAATTCCACCAATTTATTCATTACCACCTTTGGTTAATAAAGATAGTGTTTATGGTTTAAGTGATGAAGATGTCACTGCTTATTGTAAAGGTTATAATATCGTTCAAAATGAAGAAGGTGATTTGGAACAAGATAAGCAAGCTATTAATGAAGCTATTGGTGCTGTACCAGTCAGTGAAAAACCAACTGAAAATAATACTCCTTCTTCATCTGTTCCAGCTTCAAGAAAAAATTCTAATCCAACTTCAAGAAGAAACTCCAACCCAAATAGTCCAAGACCTGTACCAACTAATTAGACTGTTTTCTTTATTTATATGTTATACTAATAGATTACTAGATGTACCTTTTATTGTAAATTTATTTATGTTTTTAATCTGATTATTGGATCTTTATTATTCTCATGTATCCATATATATATATAGAATGCACCAGTGATTTTAGCGAGATTTGGATTACGTAACCACTACTATAGTTTTTGGAAAAAAAAACCGATCCGATCTGTTAAGTATGTTTAAGCCTATAAAGTATCCATAAGTGCGTAACACCACGCACCGTGCGGCACAAAAAAATTTGATGAAAAAAAAAAATATTCTTGATCAATTTTAGAACATCAAAATTTTTATCGTTATCTTAATACCATAGACTACTTAGAAATAGATACAATAAAAAAAAAAATGAGTGATACTAACGATAAACCGAAAGATATAAAAGCCGAAATTTCACAAGCTGATAAAACTGATAAAACTGAAAATGGTGATAAAAAACTTACAAAAAAACAACGAAAAGCATTAGAATTTCGAGAGAAAAAGAAGCAAGGGGTTACAACTGAAGAAATTAAGCAAGAACGTAAAGCTAAGAAACGAGCTAGAGATGATGAAGAGAAAAAAGAACAACAAGCTAAAAAACAAAAGAAGAATACAAACAATAAAGGAGGTAAAAGTAAAAAGAAGTTTATTTTATTTATTGGGAATTTACCATATAATGTTACAGATGAAGAAATATCACAACATTTTAAAGCTGCTCAACCATTAACAATTCGACCAAGAAAAGGGTTTGCATTTGCAGAATTCGAAGGTCAAGATGCTGCAAAAAGATTAAACATTGCATTAAGACTTCATCATACAACTTTTAAACAACGACGGATCAATGTTGAATTAACAGCTGGTGGTGGTGGTAATTCAGAGAATAGAAAACAAAAATTAAAGGCTAAAAATGATAAATTAAATGAAGAAAATACCGATAGAATTAAAGATGAAAAACTTGAAAAAGAAAAGAAATCAAAATTAGCTAAAGAAGATACTGAAGGTATACACCCAGATCGATTAAAACATTTAGATAATTAATTTATTAATATTTATTCAAAATATATCATTCATTCTTAACATAATAGTCTTATTCAAAGAATGCGGTCGTACGAGTTGGTTTTTTTTTTCAATCCATAGAACTCAAAAACCAAGTATTGTTTCTTTAAAAATAATAGAATACAATGAATTTCGTAAAAATGTAAATGCAAAAAAAAAAAAAAAAAAAAGTATTCGTTTGTTAGTTCCAAGATTCTTTAAATATTCTAATAGATTAAAGAATAATACACTTTTTTGGTTTCTTTTTAGGAGCAGGAGGACTCAATACAGCATGAATAGCTTCATCGAATACAGTTTTTAGACCTTTTTGAGTTAATGCTGAACATTCTAGATATTTGACTGCTTTAATTTCTTTCGCAACTGCCAAACCTTGTTGATATGAAATTGGGGCTTGTCTTCTTTCTCTTAATTTTTCAATAGTCTCGCGATCGTCTCTTAAATCTAATTTTGTTCCAACTAAAATAATTGGAGTATTTGGTGCATGATGTGTAATTTCTGGATACCATTTAGTTTTCACATTTTCAAAACTCGCTGGTGATACTAATGAAAAACAAATTAAAAAGACTCCAGTTTGAGGATATGACAATGGTCTTAACCTATCATAATCTTCTTGGCCCGCTGTATCCCATAATCCTAAATTGATTGGTTTTGAATCTACCATAACATTTGCAGAATAATTATCAAAAACTGTTGGAATATATTCACCAGGAAATGCATTAGTTGTATATGAAATTAACATACAGGTTTTACCAACCGCACTATTTATGTTAGTTTTTTTTTTTTTTTTTAGTTTCTTGTTGATAGTACATACCCATCACCTGTTACTACACATTTTATACTTTGCATTGTGAATTTGTTGTATCTAGTAGTTTTGTTCGCGTGTATTAATATATTATAGTAAAATTAGCAATTTAGTTGAGTTTTTAATATTATAAAAGGTGTTTAGCGTTCTAGTATTAGCCAATTGAGTGTTTCTCGTGGTCGTGTATAATCCTCCTCGTCTATAGTTGAATGAACCAAATTTTAATAATTAACAGATGTTTTTATGAGGTTTTGAATTTTTTTAATTTTTTTTCTAGTTGGGAAAGGGAAAAAAAAAAAATTTAAATGTGAGAATAAAATTGTGGTTTTCTTAGTCCCGCTTGGAGCGCACTATTTTACTACTTTATTTATCTATTTGTACGAATTTTTTTTTTTTTTTTATGTGGGTAGGTTTAGATTAGAGGGATGAGGCAGCGTACACACTGTACAGTAGAATTTAATTGAACAATTTTAAGCTTCCGCTTTCAGAGCCAACGGTGTCTCGTTCTGTTCGACGTTATTAATTTTTAGTGCACTAAAGAATTATCTCTTCGATGCAAAAGCTTTTTCAAAGTGTCGTATTGTTCAAGATGAGGATTAACGTGTGAGAAATAATATTATTCTACGCTTTCAATTCAGTTTTTGTTCATTCATAATTAAGACGAACAACGACTAACGCTAAAGAAGGCAAATTTGGAGTTGGAAAGTTTATAATAATTTTAAGGGGCTTTTTTAGAGAGCAGTGAGGAGGATAATTTTAGATCGGATCCAAATTAAGTAGTTTTTTGGGAGATCCTAGCGCTGCTTCAAGAACGAAAGAACGAAAAAGCCTGCCTGGATCGAATAGGCCGGCCGCGACGACTACATTAGAACGCGGGCAAATCTGTGCTATTGTCGGACCTACTGATGCAGAATTTTCACTTTAAACCTGGACGTCGTGGGCATAAACAAAGTGTCTCAGATTCTTTTTTTGGATTCATGTATTTAAATTTTGCACTATACCATGGTAGTATACTTATATTGGGATAGGCGCGTTTGTGTGTGTCCCTGCAAAGAAAAAACAAAAAAACGGTGAGGACCGGGATGTTTAAAGGTGGACGCACTCACAATTATTGCTCTGTTCTGTTCTCGTCTTTTCATCATCTAATTAAAACTATAAAAGCTCGATAGATTCAGTATTGGAAACAGGTATACTTTAGGGATATTTATAAATGATGGAATATGACGCTGGCGGTAATTTTGTATCAATTATAGTCAATTGGCTTGGAGCACTAGTAGAATGCTATTATCAATTAGTTTTAACTTGATACAATTTCTCAAACTTGCACAATATGCCAGGAAGCAGGTTTGAACCTGGACATGTACATGGTTTAGATCCTCTGATCATCATCAATTGATACTTTAATGTATTATATATATGGTACCAGGTAGGTAGGCCGACTTGTTTCAAGCATCAGCTTCATGCATACATGTAAAAGTCCCCAAGTTACAGGAGCTGTCTACTCATTATAATATCAATATTTTAAGGATCAATATGTCATATGCATCATTTGGAATTTTCATTGGACAGCTCATGTCACTTGATACTCAGGTACAGCAATATATTAATAAAGATATCTCGAATTTTAAAACTCGGATTGAATTTTACCAATTGGATGGATTGGTCTATAGAAATTTCAAACCATTAATCTTTTCTTGATTCACACAATGTGGATCGATATTCAATTCCACAGTTCAATCAATTATGATCAAAGGATACTAAATCTATATCCACTCTATCTATCCATATATATATTGATAGTTCCATGCTAGAATACTGTATGTATGCATAAAGAATTATCGATCGGGACGTTTTTTAAAACCGTGATCAGCCTGTATGTAAACATCATACCATGTCTAAGGAGAGCCAATTTAAATTTAGACACTCATTGACGAACGTTGTATGTATACTATCATAGTCGGGTTATCCTATCCTATCCAATAACCCAATCACTAACTGCAGTATGCATGCCATATGATATATAGATGCTATACCTATATACTTATAAAGTTATATATTCATAACCCACAGATGATATTTTAAAAACCTGGATTAAGGTATCAAAATTTAGTTATATAAAAAGCGTCCTTGAAATGCATATACATCTTGCTGCTCCATTAAATTCGATTGAGATAAAGCTAATTAATTGAGGCCGGTTCTTTCCTAATTTGTAAATTACAAAACACCGTTACATTGAACTTACAGATGTTTATGCAAGAACGAACCGATCTGGTATCAAATAAACATCTTTATTACATATAAATATGGATTTGCAGCGCTTTATCCTTATTATTATCCAAAACTATCACCGTTGATTCAATTCTGTATATATTAATCAATTCCGTCATACATATTAAGCTCGCGGCTCCGCTATTTTAATTAAACAGTCTCGACAAGCTGCCATGGCTAAAAATTTAAATTACACCTCCTGATATATTATTTCAATTCTACAGCAGTACGGCTTATTGTTGTTTATGTATTGAATCGGATATCAAAATACAAAATACATCATCATTCTAACGCTTAACTTAAATCAGTGCTGAGATCGATCTGTTTTTTAATTTCAAATACGTATATTGAATTGAAGCAAAACTGCAGGTTTATAAGGGCAAAACTGAAGACTCCAATAGTTTTCAGGGATACGTGTAGAAATTTTTATCTGGAGCCGTTTTAGTCCATGGTGACTGGAGGTCATAATGGATTAAATTTATTTACTAATGATTCGAGACTTAAAGGACCCAGTATTTGTGCAAATATGTGCTTTTTAAGTCTAGCTTGCCTGTCATTTTTGAACTTTTAAGTGCCTTATAATTAAATTATTATATAACTAGAATCTATAGCATATATAGCAATGTATATATAATATCTGATATGAATACGCATTAACACAACGGTACCTATATCCTCATATTCGACAGACTGTTAAAAAATCAGTATGTACTTATATCGATCTATATATATAACAATTGGCATATATTATTAGCTAGAACTTGCGCAACTAGTTTAGAATATATAATATATAACTCTTGAAAGATGTAGCTAACTGTGTCTTTGTAATCGATCTATCTTAAGAGTCTGTACACAACATTGGCCATTTGGGGGAGTTTTAGACAGCTGGCTAGACTACAGCTCTCTCTGGAAGTGTATCACCATATCTGCTTAATCAAGCTTAAGCCTTACTGCTAAATTAATAAAGATGTTAATTTTGAAGCTCATAATGTGTATGATACACTTTAAACTTAAGGCAATTTTCGTTCGAATCTATATATTACCCATCATTATATAGCTTGGCCATTCTGTATTTTTTCAGATTTTCAGATTTAAACTCATGCCTAGGTTGGATGACAAGTATACGAGTTCGAGACAGATGCTTATAATCCAACAAATATGTAGCTAAATCGATCATATATTTCTATAGATATATATATATAGTAGAACATTATAGTATTGACTTGATTGTACCTGGGCTTTAAATTTGAAACTGTATATTTAACTGGTGCTCTATAAGTTAACATAAGTATAGGTATACAAATTTCAACGAATTTGCAATTGAACTCGGACAAGCTTAAGAATAGAGATAATTATTTAGTTCTATTCATTTAATTTTTCGAATCTACAACATACGCACCCAAGGAATTCCTAATACAGAATTAGAAAAAAAAAAACATGCAGCAACCTCTATATAAACCAATTGAATAATCTTGTGTCTAGTCTCTGGTTTTGTGATTGGTACTTTTCGTAAATTTGGTATGTCCTTCTTATAACTACATGGACAAGATCTTCACTTAAGTGCTAGATAATAATATAATAAAGTACAATAAAAAGTGATTCAATTAATATGGAGTAGTTGTCTAGAAAGATGGATTTCATGAAAGAATAAAAAACATAAAAACACTAACTATCACTAAAAATCCCAACTATAGCTCAGATACACAATCAGAAGAATATTACACAATCATTTATTGCAACCAGCATACAAAAAGTTGCGCCGCATTTGGTGCGGTTATTAATTCACGATCCATGATGGAATACAGCTGTAGTATGTATATCCATTGGTTTCTAAAAATAACCCTCAGCCTTGCTCTTTTCAATGCATGTACGTGGTATACTAACTCACTAAGACAAGCGTTGCCAGAACAACCCCCTGTTCATATTTTGTTTCCGATTCACCGGTAAGTCATTAAAACTGCTTGAAAACTCCCAATTTTTATTCACGCTGCGGAGTTTCAACAAACGATTAGCTACAGCATTTAAGCGCTTGTGGCTAAGCGTGTAGTGTGGTAAAATTTTTCAAGCTCGGCTAATTCTTCTTGGAGTGCACCAAAAAAAAACAAATCGATGATGAAACAGTTTGTATATATAGCGCAGTAATAAAACCACGCGCAGTATTTTACAATAATAATAGCACGAAGAAGAAAAAAAAAAAAAAAAAGTTCTGGAGGGTTTCCAGATCATCCTATTCAGTTTTAAAAGAAAGGCCCTCCACTTTTTGGTACCAAAATCATTCATCTTGACATTTACACCATATAATTAGTGCAATAAAAGAGGATGTCACTACCACCGGCTACGCAACCACCACCTATTAGCACGCAGGTGCCTAATAATAACAATAATAATGATGATACAGAAAGTATTATTAGCGATGGAGCTGGGTTATCACCAGTTGCTACACATTCAACTTTACCAGGTGGTGAGCCATCTACAATCATATCACCAATAGAATCCAGTACACCTACACCACCAAAAGAATTATCAAGTACTCCAACACCATTACCAAAAGAGAATATTATAGAACCACAACAATCACAACAATTATTAGAAGATCCAAAATTACAGGAAATTTTATTATCAGATGCAGGTTCAAATGCATTATTAGCAAGATTAAAACAATCTACTGTAAGTACAAGAGAATTTGCAACTTTTATTAAAAAAAAGGCACAACTAGAAAGTGAACATCATACAAGTTTAAAAAAACTATCAAGAAATACAAGAGAAAGTATTAAAAAACCTGATGGAAGGCAAGGAACTTTTATGAGTCAATTTGATGAAATTGTTAAATCTAATGAAAGAATCAGTGATGTTAGCTCAACTTTTGTTGCTTCTTTACATAAAATGCATGATGAATTAACTGAATTGGCAAAAACATGTGAAAAAAATAGAAAAATTGTTAAAGAAAGATGTTTAAGAGAAGAAAAGAATTTAAGTGATGCTGAATCAATGGTTGAAAGAGCAAAAGCAAAATATGATACTTTAGCAGAAGATTTTGAAAGAATGAGAACTGGGGATCCAACAAAGAATAGATTTGGTTTTAAACAATCAAAAACTGCACAACATGAAGAAGAATTACATAGAAAAGTTATTACTGCTGAACAAGAATATAAACAACGGGTTGATAGTGCAAATAAGATTAGAAATGATTTATTACATAAACAACGGCCAGTTACTGTAAGAGAATTGAAAAATTTGATTTTAGAATGTGATAGTGGAATTTCATTACAATTAGCAAAATATGCAAATTTAACTGAAACTTTAGCTTTAAATACTGGGTTTATTGTTCATCCTTTGAAACCAAATAATAGCAGTACTGCTCCATTAACAATGAAAGAAGTTGCAGCAAAAGTTGATAATGAATTGGATTTTTATAAATATGTTATGGCTATACCAAAGACAAGAAAATTAAATCGTCCAATTGTACCTTATCGTCAACATCCTGCAATGGCAGCAGCATATCCTTCACAACCTATATCAAAACCAATGCAACCAACTCAAACTTTTAATGCTACTAGTAATAATAATAGTTTAAAACCTACTATTTCATCACAAGGACCTGCAACTGCTGCTATTAAACAACAAGCTTCAACTAATTTGACACCAACCACTTCTAATAGACAACCAAGTATCAATTCTTCAGTTCAACCTTCAATACAATCATCTATTCCTATTAGTAATAATATTGATAAGGCACCCCCATCATCATCATCTTCTGCTGCTCCTGCACCACCACCTCAAGTTCCTACACACACTAACAATGATTTATCACCAGTATCAACTGTTACTAATACTACGGGATATGCACCATCTTTACAATATCCACCTGGTATGAATCATACTCATATTCCAAGCTATGGTATTGATTTGGAAGAATTATTAGATTATGAAGAATCAACTGTGCCAAGAGTTGTTTATCAATGTGTTCAAGCCGTTGATGCATTTGGGCTAGAAGTTGAAGGTATTTATCGTCATACTGGTAATACTACTCAAACTACAGAAATTAAAAACTTGTTTGATAAAGATAGTCAAGCGGTAGATTTATTACAACCATCAGCAAATTTAAATGATATTCATTCAGTAGCATCAGCATTAAAATTGTATTTTAGAGAATTACCAGATCCATTATTTACCAAAGAATTTCGACAAGAATTTATCGATGCTGCAAAAATTGAAAATGATATTCAAAGAAGAGACGCTATTCATGCAACTATTAATAAATTACCTGACGCTAATTATAGTACTTTAAGATATTTGGTATTTCATTTGTATAGAGTACAAGAACGTGAAGCTATTAATAGAATGTCTATTGATAACTTGGGTATTGTTTGGGGTCCAACTTTGATGAATAGTGATAGTGTGGAAGATATGGCTATTCAAGGTAGAATTGTTTCTATTATTATATTCAATGCTTATACTATTTTTGATGCAGATTAGTTTTATTTATATAGTAATGAGAGGAGAAAGGGGGGGACATTAGGAAGGATATGTATACTAATTATTATTATTATTATTATTACCTTTTTTTTTTTTTGGGTTCTTTTAACGAACATATTTTAATAAAACACCTTTTTTTAATTTTATCTTTCTCCGTCTTGTTTGTACAAACAACTAGCCGTTATGTATATATGATAGACCACACATGTATCCCATTCAACTGCCATTTTCGAAATTAGTAATTAAACACGCGGGGAGGCTACTGAGTTACAAGATTATAATTCTCGCGGGAGGAGTATTTGTAAGGTATTCCAGCGCCGCTTGCTATGCGGCTCATCAAAAATTCAAAAACTCAAGTACCAAAAAAAAAACAAAAGCAAGAGAGAAGAAAAAAATTGCTGTTGAATAAACAAACTATATAAATGCAACAATATATATTTATAATATTTTTTTTTTGTTGTTTTTTTTAAGCTAAATATATCAAAATATCAAAAGCTTCTTCGGATCGTTTAACATATTCTTGATCAATCATTTTTTCAACTGCAGTTTTAATCTGACTAATTTCAATACTAGACCCTCTATTATTAAAAAATTCAATCACTTTACTGACCAAAACTTGATATTCCAATTGTTTGAAAGTTTTCAAAATTCTAACCACTGCAGCTTCTAAAGTCATTAATTTATTAGTTTCTGCTTTTTTCAAATCTAATGAATTTTCAGCTTCTTTTAAAGTTTCAGATTCTCTAGTTTTCAAAGGTAAGATTTTAATTTTTCTTGGTTTACAATCTAGTTCTAAATTCACTTTAAAAATATCAGTATCATTGATATGTTTTGAAAATGGGGTTTTATGAAGTAGTTTGAATTTGCCACATGATAAACTAATTAATGCTTCTTTAATCATGTTTTCAGTTTTATTGTCATTATTTTTTTCACCAGTTACCGGTCGAATTAATTGATCTCGGATTGATATATATGATAATTCATCTTGTTCATTGAATAAATCCAAACATAATGCCGGAATTTCTCCCAATTCCAATTCTTTTGTTCCATTAGGTAATCTTGCTCTAACAACACATCTACTTAAATATGGTTGCCATGATATCATTTTTTTAGCACGGTTATCAGTCTCTTCTAATACCATTTTACTGGCTTTATTAGATAGTTCAATTAATTCTGGTGGTAAATTGATATATGCTGTTGGATAACTTGGCCAATGTTTTGATTGTAAAAATTGTAATTTAAAATTATTAATATTATCAGTTAATAATCTTGAATTTAATAAATCGGATTTTTTTATATCTTCCAACATTTTAACAAAACTTTCAACTGATTCGGGTCCAAATTCTTGTTTAAACAATCCAATAACAAATTCTTCCAAATCGTATAACCCACCAGCAGTTTTATTATGTAATAATCTTTTACCCATATCTCGATGATATGCTTGAAAGAAAATTTCCCGTTCCTTAGTTGAGGAGATTAATAATACTAATGATTTTAATTCTTCATTATTAACTGTATCCCGTTTCAATAATAAATCAATATATTTATTTAACCCTTTCACTAAAAGTTTGGATTTTGATTGCATTTGTTTAGATAATACTCCTTCCCAATGATCTTTAAACATTGTTGAATTATCAAAACATATTTTTATAATAATATTAGAACATAAATAATAAAATTGAATTATTTTAGTTATAACTGGTATTAAATCTTTTGGATCAATAGTTTCAATTTGTGTAAATAAATATTTTTCAACAAATTCTTTCCATTTTGTTGCTAATAATTGTAGATTTCCAACTTTATTACTATTATTATATAATCTTTGTAAATTTTGAGTATGTTTGTTAATTAAATAAATTTGAGTATTTTCACAATTATCATAAATATTCTTTTCATTTTTAGTCAAATCTTTTAATAAATTTAATACAAATATTTCAATACCTTCATATAGTTTATTAGATCTTGATTTATCCAACATGTTTACAAGAATATTCTGTTTAGCTTGATTTACCATATTTGTATCAAGATCCATAATCCTACCACACATATCAACTTCCAATTTAACTTGATTATCAATTGAATCTAAATAACTTTCATAATCTTTAACATCAACATTATCAAAATTTTTGGCAAAGCTTGATCCACTTTCAATTACCAATTTTTTTAACATTTTTTCATCATCTTTATATTCTTTCAATATTTTTGATATTTTTGTTAAATTTTCATCATATTCTATACAATTTGTTCGAATCTTGTAAAATAAATCACATACACCATTTTTTATAATCAAATTAATAATTTCATCATTAATTATCAATTCAGAAAACAATTCAACAATAGTTTGCTCCATAAGCTTCTTACCGGGCCTATCAGCTAAATATCTTGGATTTAAATAATAACAAAAATTTCGAATCTTTTCTGATTTAATTTTCCAAACATCCCATTCATTTATAACATATCCCAATACTTCAATATTATCACTACTAACTTGACACCTAGATCTTATAGGATTAACCAAGCTTTGAACATATTCTTTAAATAATCCATATACATCTTGCCAAATTGGTTTTCCCCGATTATCATCGCATAGCCGATCAACACATTTTAATAAATTATTAAAACTTTGTTCAGTAGGTTCACCTCGCAAAACATTTTTCACTGCATTATTGATTTGTTCTCTAGTGGTAACAAAATATTCCTCAGTTTTTAGTTTCTTTTCCACCTCACTCATCTTTGGTTCAGCATTCTTAATTCGAACTTTTTTAACCCGATTTTTCAATGGTAATCGATTAGGACTACTAGGAGTATTCGGTCTCATATTTAATTCTGGTCCTGGAAACGCTTTCATTAATAATCTACCACTATCAGGGTTATTATTGCTAGTATTAACAATAGGTGAGGATTCTAAAGATGTATTACTAAAAGTTCGTTTATTGTTGTGGTTTCTCTTTGTAGATGAAGAAGGTGAAGGACGACGGAGGTGAGAAGTGGTTGCGGTTGGTGATGAGAATAATCTGCCCGTTGGTGAAGATGAGGGCATTTATTTTTTATCTATTATCTTTATATTAGTTTTTTTCAAAATAGTTAGGTTATAAAAAAACTAACTTGTGATATTATTTTTATGAAAATAGGGAAGAAAAAAAAGGTGTTTTAAATTTGGTTGATTTTAATAATTTGAAGGGTATTTATCCAAAGAGAAAAATATTGGATTGAGGGCGCGTTGATTTAAAGTTGATAGACTTTTGTGTTTTGCATAAATTTTGGGATGTATTATAATCCGAAGCTGCGGAGTTCCTGTTATATCCGAAATTTAATCGAGTCATATTATGGTCCTCCGACCGGTTTGTGCGGCGGAGTTCTATTATTGGAACTTTGTAAGTTCAAGTTTTTTTAAAAAAATGGGCCATGAATATCTACAGCACATTCATTCTAGGCTAAACTAATGCGAACATAACAGCTAGGTTGAGTAAATTCACCATTCTCGTGTTTTTAGGGTGCATCATGGTGAAGGAGATTCTGCAACTGTGTTGCTTGATCCATCCATTGCATTCGCCAAATATCGTGAGGTTACATAAGATTCTACTTTTAGATTAAGTAAAGAATTCAGCAACAACCGCGATCGAATATATAGAAGCGTACGTAAAGTTATTGATAATCTTCGTATCATTTTTATCATAAATATATATATAAATATATCATTTGTAGCTTCTTTAATTTGATGCTCTATATCAGAAATTATATCATTAAGAGTTGCTAAGCTATTTATATAGGATTTCAGCTGATATAAAGCCATATATATATATATTTATTTAAGCATTTCGGCAGCCTATAGCTATAAGTTCGGTGCTTACCCATAAATTAAAGCATATAATCATCGTGAGTGAAATTTTTCCATTGCAAGGATGTACGTAACAATAGTGTAGTTTTCTACCGGATGCTTCCCATATATATTATGGGTCAATCTAGGTCCTCTATACCTCTTAATTGTAGATTCTTCTAAAAAAAGTTATATTTAATATCAATAAGAATAAGTGACTTTCAGTTCTAGGACTACATAAATTAAAATACATTGAACTACCTAGATTCTTAGAGCGTTTGATTTCCAGGTACCGATCCATGGATGCATTACTTGATACACCCAACTCGATTCGTTAATTTAAATTTAATAGTCCTCTGCAGACTAATCTGAGTCATTTAATTCGGGCTCTTGATTAAATTATATATATATACACATGTTTATAAAATCGACCATAGTATATATATCACATTTGTATATTGCACTATTATATCATACGTTTTAAGAAGCTCCGTCGCGGAATTCACGGTCAATCTTTTACACCAGCTATGTAATAATTCTTTAAAGCTTTAAATAATAATCGTTAAATTTGCACACGAGTTGTCATCTAGGTACGGATCCTTTTAACATGGATTGATTTATTGACATCCTTCTGGATAATAATATAAGCACGATCGAGATAGATTCTATTTTATCCGCGGATATCCACCATGCTAAAGAGACATGCAGATTATTGTGGTAACACTGTAATAGGCCTGATCGATCAATATGAATTTTTTAAAGCTTAAGTGGTCATACTCAGATGGCACCAGGAAATACTGAAGTCTTTCTATTGGAGTCCAATAGTAGTCTCTTTTGAGGAGTCGATTAGATAATATGAGTATGTACAACGGTTATACAGGTTGCGATTTTTGCGATACCTTTAATTTACCATAAAGATTCAATGCCAATTTTTAAAATACTTCGCTGAGACTGAAGCTATCGATATAAATATCTATAGTATCGTCACAGTTTCATTTTTAAAACCGACCAATGCATTCTAGTCTTATGATAGTGATTTGTAGGTCCTAGGTTGACCGGCCGATTCACCTTGAGTTTCAAGCATGTAGCTGAATCGAGCTAACTATCTCTTCTCTAATAGTAATAGTTTGACAATAATAGAATATTTGTGATCTATACTGATCTTGTTGCGACAACTGCATAAACGGATATTGAATGCTTGGGGAATAAAACTGCTCGATCATTGCAGGTGCTATATCTGGATATCTTGAAGTAAAGGTACCGTTAAACTGAGAGCAGTCCGAATTATTTTACAGAAAAGTCAAGAAATTTTAATTGAATTTATCAAATGGCTATTAGTTAATTGGTCAATGAACACTGGATATCAAAATAACAATTAAATGTAAATTTTCGTTTGGATACGAGGATCGTAGAATCGTACAGGTAGTTTGTTAATTGAATGGATTCATCTCTGGCCCATAATGAATGGCAACCTATGGTTGAAGGGTTGCGAGCCACTTATTAATATTACTACTTAAATATTGGTAAAGATCAACTACCCTAATTTTAGGACTTCAGTTGCATGCTACTTCATAGGCTTCACTCATCAAATACTCCTGAGATAATGTTATATATAGTACAAAATAGAATTTTATTGCTAGTTAGGTAATTACATAAAAATATCAAGAATTTGATATCTATTCATGTTAAAATATCCATCAATTCCCTTTAACATAAAAACCCATAATAATAAAAAACACCTCAATCATGATAGATTACCATGATTAATTATAATAAATAAAGAACAAAGAATATGATTATAATATCATTCTGATTAATATATAATAACAAAATATTCAATCATCATGGTTGTTCAACAAGCAAACTGTTGACTTAATTAATACTTTAAAGTCTTCAACTACCAATGGTAAAATTGTATACTATTTTACACACAATAAGAAACCTACATCATATTTATTATAAAAATGGTGACTATTCAATAATATGTAATTATTAAAGTAACCCTTTTGATAATCAGGTAGTTGATTTAGGCTAAGAAACCTATATATTGTGCCCTGACCCTCATACCCGGTACCCTTTTATAATTCCAATCCGAGCCATTGAAAATATATTTAATAGAAAAAGGTACCAGTCATTGAAATGGACCGGATGGATCCTTTAGCAATTTTGGATTTATAGTTGTTCTGGTATAATTGGGTATAGTTTTTCATTGTGTAGTTATTATTTTAGATATCGTAAATTGAGCCGGAGTTATCATAGTGATAAGATAATAACTCGACATCCTCGATGTGCAGAACTTTTTTAAGTATTGTGAATAGTAGGTAACGATTGACTATACTATTGCATATAGTACAGAACTCCTGGTATCGTGTATCTAAGTATAACAAGAAATCCTTATAATATCTTGGTGGATGCTCATCACTTAGGCTGCATAAAGAGTTAGATTTAATACAACGGATATTTTTATAAAATAAATCTTTGAGAATATTAATTACTTCTTTGGAGGTTCAACTGCTTTAATTAATAACTTACTTTAAATGATCTATCATCAACACTGATACCCTAAGATGCATTGTTGGTATGCTTGAAATCTAATGTGTAAACTAAATAAAATCTTATAGAACTAATGAATAATGGTAAACTCCACTGCTATAAAATCAAGGCTTTTATATAAAACAAAATAGCTTAGTGCACATGTTGATCACCCTAAAATTTATATAGCTGTATTAGGTTCTTCAAAACTAATATCGGTTGAACTTTTTCAGCTAAGCTACAATGTGAAGTGAATTTTTTAATAGTAATTATTTTTACTATACTATTAATCTGTATAGACCAATCATGTTATTTAGTTTATTGTATTGGAAACGTAAATATATGTTAAGTACACGCGAGTGAGAAAATTCCCTAACGCTACTCTCATGATCCCTAGGCCTGTGTTCAAAGTCCTTAGTCCTATAAGTATATATAACTATCAAAGAGAATATATAGGCCCAATATATTAATTATCCATCGAATTTTTAAAAGTAAGATAAAGTATTCTAGTTAAAACTTGGGATAGGGCGACCCCATGAACCCTTAAAATCTAGATTTCTCAGATCAGATCACCACTAATTAATTATACTATATAGTAAAACTCAGCATGGTATAACCTCCATATACCATGGAATTAGTTAGTCAGTTGTACCCTGCGAAACCCCTTCTTTGTGATAATTATATTGGAATAGAATGATATTGACATGTTTCTTTATCAATGGACCCCCTAGCCCAGTCGCATATATAAGATTTATAAAATCCTCCTTTACTAGAATTCTTTTTATCATCAATCAATTGAACAATCAAAAAACAACCTGAAAAAAATGAAATTTATTGCTACTACTTTAATCGCAACTTTATCCACTATGGCTATGGCCCAAGCTGGTTTCATCAGTGGTGGTAATGGTGGTGTTGCGTAAGTATTCCTATCAATTACAACTATATAGTACGTACTAACTAAAATTTATAGTGGCCCAGGGGGAGCTGGTGGTTTAGGTGGTCACGGTTTAATCGCTGGTGGCGGTGGCGATGGTGGTAATGGTGGTGATGCAGGTGGTGTTGGTAACACCAACAATCACCGAACCTCTGAACAAAACACAGATGGTATTGCTAATGGTATTTTAGGTGGTGCTTTCTAAGTCGAACCTACTAACCTTTCTATAACTTTTTATAACCTTTTATAACTTTTTTTAAGATGTATTGCGACTTGTTCAACAAGTTGATGGTTTTAAATATAATTTGAATTTGTTTTTCTTTATTTTACCCATATAAGTTTGTTTGCAGTACATTGTAGCTTTCCAAGTCTTGATTAGCCTCTATTGTACCTGATGTTTGATGATTCTAGAGGTTGATAGCGCCGCATCTTAAGAGCCGCGCAAACTAAGACAAACTTTTCTACTCTCAGAAAATGCGGCTTTGAAGCATATAAAAGTACTACTAGCTGGCTAGTTGAGTAAAAAAAAAATTTCAGCAGCATGAATAGTACAATACACTTAATATGTTATATCAGAAAATCTACAATATTTGAAAAAAGAGAGAACATAAATTTAATTATGTGTAATAAATATATTACAAATAAAAAAGGTCATTACAGAAAAAAAGCATTAGAATTAGAATAACTTAGAATTCGTTCTTTAATCGAATAAACCCATACCCATATCTTCATCGGATTCTTCTTCTTCTTTTTCTTCTTCCTTGGCTTCTTCAGCAGCACCACCTGCAGCAGCGGCACCACCAGCAGCTGGAGCAGCACCACCGGTTGGAACTGAAGCTAATTTTTCAGTACCTTCAGCAATTAATTCGTTGACGTCTTTACCTTCAACTTCAGCTAATAAAGCAGAGATTCGGTCATCTTCAGCTTCAATACCGACAGAAGACAAAACTTTCTTGATGTCTTCAGCAGATGGAGAGGCATTACCACCAGTGGTCAATAACAAATATGCGGCCAAGTATTTCATTTTTTTTCTGTAGTGTTCACGATCGGTTTAAGCTGTAGGTTGATAGCAGACAGTGACTTGAAGAGAGGAAAAAAAAAGAGAAAAGGTAGAATTGAATCAATCTAGAGTGGTTTGATAATATCTTTTGGGAGTTAGTGGTTTTTTACCACACATAACTGTGGAAAACCCTGAAACTGTGCTAGACGATGGAAGAAGGCCTTTGGGTGTAGGGTTCTGTTTCCTAATTAGGAAGTAGTTGTTTCTTAGTGGTGCTTGTGCGTGCACAAAATATATTCTAATGTACTGCGCGCGAGTGGTGAAAATGGAAATTGCTCTACACACGTTATTATTTGCAGGCTTGTTGAAAAACCCACTCGACTCTGAAATTTTTTCCTTTGAAAGAAAAAAAAGTAGCGCTTGAGTATTCAAGCAGTGTTAACTATGGCCGCGCTTTTTGAAATTTTATTTACCACGGCTTGAACAAAACTTTAAGCAGTGCCCCGATCTACCGACCTCTCTTTAGCACCGCACGAGTGTGCTTACGCCAGCTTTCAATTTTTTTTTTTTCCTGCAACGCCAGCTACCCACACCCTCTCCCAGCTCCTGCCCGCTTCGCTTGCCAGCCTACGAACTAAACCATCCAATTTCAACATCATCGACGAAAATTTCGACGACCGTACTATACACAACTTTTACAGCACCACATAACTAAAAGATGTCCGACCAACCAGAACAAAAGAGAAGACGATCCTTCAAGAAATTCTCATTCAGAGGTGTTGACTTGTCCGATTTATTGGACATGCCATTGGAAGACTTCACCAAGTTGGTCCATGCTCGAGCTAGAAGAAGATTTTCTCGAGGTTTAAAAGCTAAACCAATGGGTTTAATGAGAAAATTACGAGCTGCTAAAGCAAATGCTGAAGAAGGTGAAAAACCAGCTCCAGTTCGAACCCATTTACGAGATATGATCATCGTTCCAGAAATGATTGGTTCCGTCGTTTCAGTCTACTCTGGTAAAGTTTTCAACACTGTTGAAATCAAACCAGAAATGGTTGGTCACTACTTGGGTGAATTCTCTATTACTTATAAACCAGTCGCTCACAAACGACCAGGTGCTTCAGGTGCTAACCGATTCTTACCATTGCGATAAGTTATTCAATTTAGACCTTATTTTTTATTAATAAACTTGGGATGAGAGACAGAGTGATACGATTTGTGATATAGTAATATATATTAAAAAGAATGATGGAGGATATATTTTATTTGTATAATTTTTTGATATTTTAAAAAAAAAAAATAACAAAATATTTAATGATTTTTGCAACGAAAATTTTGATAACAAAAATGAATGAATATGTTTATTCTGTATGATCGTAGATTCGAGGTTTAAAAAAGGAGATTGGGGTTTGGACACTAATGCTTGAAGAATAGTTTGTGAAGGGTATTACGGTTAAATGTGTTCAATTCTGTAATGTTGAAAACTTGTAAGATTCGTGAGGCTCATGCTAAGAAGCCTCAATTGGTTAATCAGACTTGAAAGTTCAGTTCAGTTTGAACATCGGAATATTTTATTAATTAATATTATGTACCTGGAGATGTGCTGTAGCTATATAGCTCTGACAAGCTTTAAACATCGATTGCAGGATACTTGTATAATTTTAATAATGGATTGTTAAAGCTTTTCAATTTCTACACCTGCAATTTTACCTTTAAATTCCTGGTGAATTAAGCTTATAAGTAATAGTGCTTAAAGTTACAACACAAAATATTTCAATGCTGCATAGACTATCGTGCATAAAACAGTATATGCCCTTGAAATCAATAGTCCACTCAGCACCACGTTCTCTACATATGTATTTAATTCGAAGTGGATACAGTACTAAACAATGGTGAAATTTTCTGCTTAAACTCATTAATTGCATCATCGAATTCATTCCTCACTAAATATATCTCAAAAAGAAATCTTTTCACACAATATTAAAGGGATAATTATAAAAGTATTTGTGTACCTGATGCCTTTGCTAATCGTATATATGCGCTCTAAAGGTTGAATTGACAACGATATGATCTCTTAAACTAATTAATTATAATTGGTTCATGAAGATAAACAGCTAATTACAACTACCATATGACATATATGGGATTTTGCTCATAAAGTGATCAGCTTAGCAAAAAATGTATTAAGAAATAAATACTTTGAGTGAGTGCATAACTATTGACAGTAGTTACCAGCTTAAGTAATAGGGTCACCCAGAATGTTTTGAATATTCTAGATTATTAGTATATAGTCGAAAGCAAAATTTTGGTGTACACGTAGGCTGACCAATAATATACTATATTACAACTATTCTAGAAGTTTGAAGTATTAATAGATCCAAACCTTGAAGGAAATACTGGTGCTTATTTGTCCACTAGTCTATTGTAAATTTCACGAATTGGGCCACATCAAAGAATTTGAAGACTATAGATCGACAAATATGCATTTGTATACTTTGCTGAGAATTTTTGCCATGGATAGATTTATATATATATATATATTTATATCAGATCAATGCGAGCGTTACTCGTGATAGCTTTTATAATAATTTCAGCATTTATATATAGCAATGCCAGCCACAACTTTAGCTAAAACTAGCTTTATACAAAAAACTCCATCTTATAAATATATATTGAAATTATAGGATATAGATAAGCAAATCACGAAGCTCATAATATGGTGCAATTTTTGCAAATATTTGCTATAATACATTTCTCTATTAATCCTCTAATGATCCGGATTAATACAATATACTTATCAACCAATTGAAATAGCTTATAATATAATTGATCCTATAGTTATTAATTACTTATAATTACTATAGTCTATAATACATAGATTCCTGCATGCATTTACATATCTCTATATATTATTATTGCTACGTTATATATAAAGATCTCTATTTCTAATTAATCTGACCATTAGCTGCTAGTTAATAACAGCTTAAAATTTATTCAATTGCAATAAAAATTATATTCGAGATAGAAGTCATAAACCAGTATGCATCTATAATCACAAACATAACATGGATATATTAATTTATGTATAATATAGGTACGTATTTCTAAAGATAAATAAATAAACAGTTTGAGTTGTTCATTGCTATCGCATTTCTATGAAATCTATACATTATAAAAACGCTATCGAACATACTGCAAATGCTATTTAGACTAGTCAATTACCTGACAACCGTAGGCAAAGTACAACTCACAGTATTAATTAATCTTTATCTATCTACTTCATCACAAATCTTAAGACTTAAGAATTTTATTGATAGATATTCGAAATCTAACAGGTAGATAGATATATTTGATATATTGATATTAGTCAGACCATGCATGAATAAAAATATATCTGCAGTCGACTCCCCTCATCAAGCTTAATTACGAGCTAATATAACAGCTTAAATTCTGCAGTTTTTATATATTTTTCGACAGTCTTTGGATTAATTCGTGATTAATATATATTAATTTCAAAAAAATGTTGCAAAGATCAGTATTGCATGTATTCATCCGCACTATTATAATCAAATCATTATATATCAACTTATGATATGCTCTTATAAGTTGGATCTACAACTAAAATCAATATTTATATATTTATAAATGTTGCAGTACCGGTATCGTACCGACTATTTGAATTAGTAACAGACAAAATCCGGATGGTAAAGTATACACCACATGTATATATAGGATATAACTTATTACGCATCAGGCGCATTGCTTTCAAATGATGCATCATGCTCGTCTGATGCCATCTCATCACATAATTTATTCATCATAAAGCGTGAACCATTGCAACGGTCGTGGATGATCAATCATCGAAATTTACTACAGACATCAGTGTCAAAACCCAAATCGCATACAACATATATACCTCAAATTGAACCTATTACGCAACCTTTTTGGGTTATAAGCTACAGTTCGTTTTAAAGTTGCATCCATGGCATAATATTAACAACCATACATGCTCCCATATGATATGTAATTATCTCCAGATAATTTTTTCTATTCCAAAGCTTGGGTTCAAAGGCACAATATTTCAAGACTTCTCCACTAACATATATCCCACAAATTTACCAATTATCAATCCTGTAAAATGTATCCCAAAGCTCTTTCACCGTTATCGGAGTACCAGGACCTATCAGAGACACCTGAATTGGTCGAGATTCAACGCTTGCGACCTACCTGGTAGCTAATGATGCCCCAAATGATTTTATCCAGTTTGTCAAAAGTCTATCATCTATCGCAAGAATGCCCTGAGTTGAAATACCTGGATTTCAAAACTGAGATTTTTCAGAATTCCTGTGATTTAATTCGCTATAAGGATTAAGTACACGGGATCCTAAACCCGCTTAAAATTCCTTATCCAAAAACTTTTGGAGTAAAAATTTTAATCTAAGACATAAATTAAAAGCGATGATTTCGACTCATCTGAAACAATAGGTCCACAATTTCTGTCTTTTTATAAGCTTTGCTTATCTTTCGGTATAGAGCTCCATGGCATTAATTGGTACAGGCTTATATATATGATAATGAGTTATAAGATGTATCAATTGCGTGCTTGATGATCATCTCGAGTAATGGTAACGGCTTTTTTTTTTAAATAAATTTTAATAAAGTATTGTGAGTATATATATTATAGATATTTCCCTTTTTTATTTAAAGTTTCTTGTTAAGCTTTATAGACCTATCATTATAATATAGAAAAATGTCAGGAATCTGGAAATTTATTCCACATCTTCGTCATGTGGATAATGAAGAACCAATTCAACAAGATTCAACAATAGAGAAAAATGTTAATACTTCAATTGAAAAAATAACTGATGACTATCAAGAAGAAGAATATGAATATAGAGATGAAGCAAACCGATCAAAATGGAGTTTCTTCAATGAATATGAATATAGAATTACATCAAAAGAACAAAAGGCACATAAATGGTGGAAATGGTTTGAAGATACTGATACACCAGCAGAAAAACGATTATTATGTAAATTGGATATTATTTTATGTTTTTATTCATTTGTGGTTTATTGGGTTAAATATTTAGATCAAACCAATTTAAATAATGCCTATGTTACTGGTATGAAAGAAGATTTAAACATGCAAGGTAATGATTTGGTCGTTACTCAAGCTATGTATACAATTGGGTCAGTTGTTTTCCAAATCCCTTTCATGTACTTATTTGTTAAAGTTCCTATTAATTTTTCATTACCAATGATGGATATGGGGTGGGGTATTTTTACATTAGTCATCTACAAAGCTACAAATGTCTCACAATTGCAAGGTTTTAGGTTTATGGTTGGTGTATTTGAATCAAGTTTTTATCCTGCAGTTCATTATTTACTCGGGTCATGGTATAAACCAGCTGAATATAGTAGACGAGGTGGTATTTATTATTTTGGACAATTTTTGGGTGTTTTGACATCTGGATTATTACAAAGTGCTGCATTTGAAAATTTGAGTGGTGTTGGTGGTTTAGCTGGTTGGAGATGGATGTTTATTATTGATGCTATTATTACTTTCCCAGTTGGTATTATGGGATTCTGGTTATTACCAGGTACACCAGAAAAATGTTATTCAGTCTTTTTAACTGATGAAGAAATTCGAATTGCAAGAAAAAGAATGACCAATAAAGTTGGTGAAAAAGCATCAGTAACTAATCCAAAGGCACCAGAATTTTTCAATAAAGATTTATGGATTAATATTTTAACCGATTGGAAAATTTATGTTTTATCATTATGGAATGTCTTTTGCTGGAATAATAACAATGGTACTTCAGGAGCTTATTTATTATGGATGAAAAGTTTAAATATTTATGATGGTGGTCAATTAAATCGAATGAGTGCTATTACTCCAGCTTTAGGTATTTTATGGTTAATTTTGGTTTGTGGATTTGCTGATATGTTTAGAAGTCGGTGGGGTGCAATTATTCTATCACAAGTTTTTAATTTTATTGGTAATGTTATTCTTGCAGTTTGGTTTGTTCCTCGTTCACTTTCTTGGTTTGCTTGGATGTTGCAATATTTCGGTTGGGCCATGGCGCCAGTTTTATATGCATGGATGGCTGATATTTGTAGAAATGATCCAAGAGAACGGTCAATTGTTTTGGTTGTTATGAATGTTTTGGCTCAAAGTTCTACTGCATGGTTAAGTGTCTTGGTTTGGAAAACTTCTGAAAGTCCAAGATACCCAAAAGGGTATGCTTTTACTGCTACATGTGCATTTTGTCTATGTGTATGGACAATTGTTGTCTTGTGGTTTTATAAACGAGATGAACGAAAAAATGCATACAAAAATGGAGTTATTTTATACAATAGTGCAAAAGGGGAACAACCTCCTATTATTAACAATCAATCATCTTCTTCAACCGACGATGATTATGAAAGAGAACAAATTCATTAATTTTTCTCTTATTTATTTATTTTTCAACAATTAATTATATTTTGGTTCAACACTACTAACTTTTTATTAACTTATTTCAACATAGTTTGTTTAACAATTAAAAATGGTTCAACACTACTAACATATATTTATTATTCAACATTTTATTTATTTATTTTCAATTCAACATGAGAATTTTTACTAACGTTTCAACACTTTATTCTATTTTTTGGTTATTTTTTAATCAAATTATTATAATTGACTTGCGAGTCAAACAAATAAAAATCATAAATCAAGAAAAAAATTGATTTAATTAGGGCTATTAGCCTTTCTGTATAAATATTGCATTTTCCTTTTTGTTTAATATATTAATACCTATGATTGTTTTCATGCAAATTGTTTTATAATTCTTTTGTTTTACTGTATTTGATGCTTTAGCTGATAAAATTGTTTTTACTAAGTACAAGCCACACAGATTCTGTGAGGCTGAAGAAATTCTTAAGGACTGGATCCTTAAGCTAATTTGTACAAAGTAGAAGGATTGATCGAAATGATCTAGCATGTATCTATGTGGGATGGTATCATCAAATACATTATAACGCTTTTATCGGTATAAGACACCCTTTGTGTTTCAACTAAAGCTATAGTTTTATAAGAAAGCTATTAAAACCTACTTCAATAATAAGAGTAGTATCATATATCATGACTTGACAAATCAATTTAAAATATTGTCTAGTTAATTTTAAAAAGACTACCGTATATGTATCTAAACTCTTACATGATGTCTATCAATATATACTCCAATAGTTGCAGTACTAGCAATAAATGCCAGAATCTCCAACCCACTCATAGCAGCATTAACTTTCCCACCAGCGCAATAGTCAAAACTTGAATAATTAAAACAACTAGAATGATGTTGATAAACCAAATAAATCATTGTAGCAATCCATAATATCAACAGAACAATATCCAAAAATAAGTGAATATGCTGCCATTTTAATGTACTGAAAGGTATAATCCCAATCAATAATATTGGTGCTAATACAAATGTAATTGAACCTGATACTAATGCCAATATATCTGAGTTATAGTATTCAAAATATGGTGAACTTAGTTTTTCAGTTTGATTGACTCCTAATGCTGCAAGGACTATAACTACTATAGCTACAATAACTTGAATTGCTCGAATAAACCGAATATAAGGAACTCTACCGAATATAGCCATTGTAGATTTTGGTAATAGATCAAAAGAAGAAAAATAGAAAAAAAAAAACAAAGATTATATATTTTAAATAAAAGATCGAATAAATAGTATAAATAAATAAATGAGAGAACTTTAGTTGGATTATATACAAATTGGAGCACCAGTGGTGGCAATAAATTGCGAATGCTAGTAGGGTTGAATAGCTTAGGTCCTATGGTATCAAGATTTTGTATGAAGTTTGGTGTAATTGGGTTGGGCCATTATGATCATCGATAATTAACTGGACTGTGCATATCGAAAGATTGTATCAATTTGGTTGCTCTAAATAGACAGCTAGGGTCTAGGGCTGATCATTCGAATTGAATTCTTATTATTAGTATACGCTTGTTGAAGACTTGCGATAATTATGTAGTACCAATAATTTTGATATTTTTAATATATCTCATGAAAACCTTTCAAATGCTTGTGTATTACTGCTTCAGTTAACGGCAGTAAAGTGTATCTAAATTAAACATACGAATCCGGTGAACTTCAAAAAAAAAAAAAAGGGTACAACTTATCTACCATGGCAGTATTCGAATTCTCATGTACCTTGCTTTTCACCAACTAGCCGTTAAATTTGTAATCATCAGTCTTTTCCCTTGACTGCATGGATATGCAAATTACATCCACAGCATCCATACTACTGGGATTCTGATCATAACTTAGGGTAGATCAACCACCCAGTAATGATTAAATAACATTATAACCAATAAATAAAAAAAAATTTACAATAGAGGATCAACCACTATACTCAATTGACAGTCACAGACTATCTATGCATCACTTTGTTAAACCAATAAAGTGGAATCGTTGATAAGGGTATGTTTTTTCTTAGTATTTTAGTGATTTGAAAGATCCATTAATATCCAATTCTTCTAAAATCTGATCGATTCGTTTATAATTTCTAATCTTAGTTGTTGGTCTAGCTTGTAATTGAACAGTACTTGCCATTTCATTTTGTACCTGGTCACCTGCTGCTGCACTAGCAATAGTTGTAAATACCATAAAAATAACTTCAAAACTTAATTTCATTTTGTTTTTTTCGTAATATATATATATATTGGTGTAATTTTATATGTTAGTCGCACTGGTTTTAAAAATTTTTATTAGTCTGTACTAAATTATAATTGTTGATTATAAATTCTGTAAACTGTGATATAGTATAATGGAAAAAAAGAACAAGTCTGCAATACAATTGAGTGAAAAATGCAAAAATGAAATAAGATTTTTTGAGATATAGGATTCTATTTATATCTTTGTTCATACAGCTGCCTAGGGTACTTTGAGAGATTATTTGTTCTATTGTTAAATTTGGTCGCCCTTAAATTTTTTTTCTTTCTCTCGCTTGGCTAAAGGTTCTAAACTTAGAAGCTTTGTAACATAACCTTAAACCTGCAAACCTTATTATGATTCATGCATTATACCTTAGTACCACCACCAATTAATTATTTCATGCAATAGCATTTATTACCTTGGTACCACCCATGGCAATTAGCTCTGAATCATTGGCGTTGTGGTACACATATGGATATAGTAATATGGATACAGGTCAATCACTTTTAAATATGCCCAATGGCACTGATTTACTTAATCGCTTTTTATAATTATCAGGATGCTATTAGCAAACTATGACTTGACTTGATACTCTATCCATATTTCGATGATAAAAACTCGGCTGTTATAGCTTTTACAAACCGATAACTTGAAATTTTTTACAAAGCATTGGTTTCAGTATTCAAGCAGGACTTAAATATTATCCTGCCGTTCAAACTTACACACATGTTTCGTATGCAAAGCACCACATGGGTCGCTTCAGGCAACAAACAAACCCATAGGCCTGTTTAAGCAGTATTAAAGATGTTAAAGAGTTTCAACTGTAAGTTCATTGCATGCTTAAGCTATAGAATTCAAGCTTGAAGCTTTATTGTAAAAAAAGTCACTGCCATGGGTTGAAATAAACTGTTGATCGTCACGATCTAATGCATTGAAAACGTTCCATCCGTTTGAAGTTTTTATCAATCCTGATCGATGGATGCAATAATTAATTGAAGGCAATATGGACTATCCAGGGATTCTACATACATTGAATCGATTGCCGAATACAGTCTCAAGTATCTTCGAAACCATTTAAGTAACCAAATATTGATATTGAGGGTCTTGGGATACAAAGAAACCGAGCGGTGGTAGAGTTTATAATTCAGAGTCTAGAATTGATTTTGATCCGTTGTACCAAACTGTACAAACTGTACCTAATATTGACCAATTAATGTCAATTGTCATCCATCCATGGGATTTTGCGTTAACCAGCTTGTTTTGGAAATTTTAGCAGAGCCAGGCATTCTAAACAGATTTTGATCAATACTTTAAACTTTATTTTAGAAATCCAGCTCAAAGACAACTACTGTATACAAATGTATCCAGGCATAATATACTCGGACATAAAACCTTGAATTACATTATTAAAGTTTAATACCGTCGGTAAGACAGTTATAAATAGATAGGAAATCGATTAAATTACAATTGAAATGCTTCAAAGCAAGTTTCGTTTCACTCAATTGTGTCTTAACTAATTCAAGTCTACCAGGTAATAGATCAATTAGCTTCATTTAATTGCAACATGGAATCGTCAATAAGGAGCCTGGTTTATATCGGGCCCCACTATATATACATAAGACTTAGCCATGCTACAATTGGTATTTAACCATTAATTAAGTCCATAAAAGGTATCATAGATTCCAGGCTCAGAAGAAAACAAATATCCTTTCAGTACTTAGTTGAGCTACATGTCATGGTTACGTGACGGTGTAATAGGCGATGAAGTCATTGGCCAACTAGAACTAATATAGCTAATCAGCCAGCAATTACAAGCAGGCTCATATGTAAACATATATTGAGTTGTGATTAACTTATTCATAAAAGTGACTTGATTGCTTATTTGCCCAAATAGTAGGAGCCGCTGCATGGGATGGCTTGTTCGAAATGAATTTGAGATTCATCAAGAATCTTATTATGCAGGATATATATATATCTATAGAATACCCATGATTGACCACGTATAGCAGTTCATATAAAGTTCGTGCTCCATTATACCTGCTAGAATTTCCGTTTATACATTACTAGCACCGAAGTAAAGCTAATTTATTCTAATATATATATATTGTAAAATTTTTTCATTGATTCTAACTTGATAGTTGATTTTACCAAGTTGAGTAATTAGAACTCTATAATTATATATTCGGTTGCATTATTTTCTATTCTATCTTTACATATGTATTGCTCCTAGTTTCTCATTCAGCAATCTCTATTACCCAGCAATATTCACGTTTGATCATCAATAATTCCTGATATTGACTGAAATATTTGGATTACAGCTTTATGAATTGAAATAATAGGTGCGTAATGCAGCGGCACCTACATGCGTATTTCTTGCTTATGAATGTTATATGAAAGTTTAAGGAACCAGTAAGTTGAACAAATCTCGATTTATTTATATAAGGATCCATCGCGCCCATGGTTGAACTCCTATCGATAGCACTGCACTAATTGAAAAAAAGATTGGCCAAAGTAAAAAATTGATTAAGTATATTGTAGTTGTACGTTTAATATATGTATTACGTGCTTAAGGAAGAGCGAGGAATATACTATTGTATAATAAATGAAGAAGGCATGCATACATTCGAGTGTTAAATAATGCTTATACTCAATTATTAAAGTTTATGTCATTTCATACATGCATGTAGACTCGTCCAATATAGAACTACTAAGAAATTTTGATGGACCGTACCACATAATTAGGGATAATTAAGACTAAATTCAAGTACCAGTGCACCCCATGGTATACTCAATGCTTAATTCTCGGGTATAGTAATGATAAATATAATGTAGAAACATTTTAAAATTATAAATAATAAATAATAAATAATAAATAATAAATAATAAATAATAAATAAAAAACGATTAATTAAAATAATACAATATGCTTTTAATAAGAAATAATAATGCTAATATACAAAAACTCAGCTCTCCATTTGATAATTTCTTCAATAAATTATGATCTCCCCAATACTTGTCTATAAATAACTTCAACTTCATGACTCAGCCTTTGCAAACCCAAAATAACCGTTTGATGAGTCAACCCAGGGAACCTTTGTCTATGTAACCCAATCCATTCAATAGGTGGCGTGGCTTCCCCCATATCTCTTAATTGAGGTGCTGCAATAACAGGTGGTTCCATTGGAACATAACTAAATTTATCATTTAATTCCATATTTTGTAACCCGTCATTACCATCAATTGTATTGACTCTAGTAAAATCATTATTAGTTCTCATAGCATAAGCTTCAGTTCGAGTTTTAAAACTTCTGGCATGATTATTCCACATTTCTCTAATGAAATTTACTGAACCCAAGTTCCAGCCTACATCGACTCTACCACCAATATTTGATTTGAAAATGTATTCAATTAGTTGTGATTTGGAGGATTGTGAATACGTTGTGTCAGAAGCGTTAGTAGTAGTGGATAAATCTTGATAAGTGGTCATATGGATATCAAAACTTGGTACATTTAGAATAGTACCACCTCGAGGACCATTATTAGTATATGTAACAAATTCCAAAACATTTAGTGAATTCATATCGTCAGAAGAAGTGAAACTTTTCTTCATTGTTGATAATGCTACTATTAGTTTTGATAAATGCATATCAACTGAACTTTTCAAATTCGCTTGATCCATTGTTTCTTGAGAATATTTAGCCATTACACCATTAATATTAACAACAAATACAACTGAATCAGTCATTGAATTGGGAAATACCATTATACAACTTTTGTTAACTTGAATATCTAACATTGTTCGTAATTTTTTCATAACATTTGATAAAGTTTCATCAATACCTTTTTTCTTTCTAAATCTTTGAGTATTAGCTGAAGAATCTTTCAAAATAGCATCATAACTTGCATGAGATTCTTTTCTCATTCTAACAACAGTATAATAAATATCCAAAATATTAGAAGCTGCTAATCCAGTTAAATATACATTTAAAGTATCACAATCTCCAACAACAAACAATCTATCTCCCAAAATTCGATTATCATCATGTTGATTTGACATTGAAACTTGTAAATCATTGATATATGCAACAGCAAACAAATGGAAATCCAATGATAATTTGGCTTGTAATGTTTCAAACCCTATAATAGCTTGAACTAATGGCACATTAAACTCGCTATCATCATCAACATCTTCCCATTTAATAGCAGTTTTCATTACTAATCTATTCAATTCAATTAATCCACCCAATCTACCTTCACTTGAAATAACAATCTTATCAAACCCTAATACCATATGTTGTTCCCAATTTGATCTTTTTGATAAAGTTAACCAGAATCTATCCAAAAATATACTACTCTTACCAATTGATTGACCCATATCAACACTTCCTTTAACATTAACAATACAAAAATTCATTTGCCATGGAATTGCTACTGTTGTAGTGGCTCTTCTATATTTCATAACCATCCCACCTTTAATCTCATCATCATCATCATCTTCTTCATCATTTTCACCACCAAATTTCGGACTTAATTCTTCTTTTGGTGTACTAACTAATACCCCACTTGGTCTCCAAATATCCATAAATAATTCCAAATCTTGCATTTGCTTTAAATTAATATCAATATTAACATCACTTATTTTACCAGATACTAATACTGCTTCTAGTGTACTCAAAGAATTATTTTTGGCACCAAATAATACCAGATCATCAATTGATACGAACCCACTAACTTCTCTTGAATAAATATGTTGTAATGAAACCTTTAGATTTTCTAATCTTGCAGTACCAGTGAAAAATCTACCATGAGTTGGCGAATCACATGTATTAATGTTAAAAATACATTGTTCATGAGACATTGATGCGGCAACTTTGGCAGTTGGCATACAACTTAATGTCACTTCTTGTCTTAAAAATCTAACTCCAATATAAACATCCAACCCATTAAATAATACCATCCCACTGTTGCTATTTGTACTACCTCTTCTATTATTCCCAGAAAAAGAACTTGACCGTCTCTTTTTCATTCTTGTCTTAAAATTATGTTTTGATTGCATAACTTTTTTTGATAATTGAACAATTGACATAACAACTGGTACAGCTTTAGGATAAATGATATTATTTGATGGACTAATTAATAGTTGAACGTTAATTTGATCTCGTTTTTCTTTCATCAAATCATAATTTAATTCTGCTTTAATTGATGGTGTTTCTAATGATAATGCTGGATGTAATCCTGTAGTTTCAACTTCATTTTGAACATGTAAATTTCTGTAAAAATCAACATGATCCCATAAATTGATTATGGCAGCTTTGAATTCCACTCCTAAATGAACAGAAAATGGTAATCTAATCGGATTATTATCTTTTTTCTTTGGTTCATTAGATTGTTGAGTTGACCTGTTATTAGTAGATTGATTTGAATTATTCAATTTATTTTCATCTTCAATGGCATTTTCTAATTTTGGATCATATTCAATTTTATTACCTACTTGTAACCACCCACTTTTACCACCACTTGTACTACCATTAGTCGAGTTTTTATTAGTACCTGATGAGATTTTTGCAGTTAATGCAATAGTTCTATTGATACTATCAGAAGCTCTTGCAATAATATTAACCACAGAAGGAATAACAGTAATTTTCAATGAATCACCAGATAATTTTAATGTCAATTTCGGATTTTCTTTGGTTAATTCATATAAAATTGTCAATTCAACAATTGGTAAATAAGCAGTATTTGATAAATTACTACCAGACATTGGATGATCCAAGAAGATCGATTCTTTTATTGCAGGAGTTAAATATGCACCGTTTAAAACAGTTCTTGCTTTAAATTCTGTTGTTGATACATGAAATGAATCATAACCAAATAATACACCTGGAATAGATTCATCCAAATTATTTTGATGATCATCAAACAACCATGCAACTGCTACATTGTTTAATCTCAATGCACTAACTGATCTATCAGCAAATCTCTTTAACAATTGCATCCACATAATACCATCATCATTATCATTATTAGGGATTGAAGAATTAGCTGTATTGGTAGTTGAATTTTCATTACTTGATTCACTATTATTTGATGACCCACTTGGTGAAGCTTTATGTTTCCCATTAGTTTCTTGGCTTAATTTATTCGGCGTATTAGTTGATCCATTGGCATTTAAAGTATCATTAACATCATAATATTGACTAGTATTTGCTTCATTAGTTTCGTAATAATTACTATTATTGTTAGTATCACCATTACCAACTCCACTGATTTTCAGTCCATTATCATTAAAAGCATGATCATGGGCCTTTCTATAATTTGGAATCATTTCTTTTTGTATAGCATTAAAAATTCTAACAACTTTTAAAACACTTCTTGGGCTTAGTTTAATATGCATAAACTCACTATTAAAATTGATACTATCTCTATCCCCTTCTTTACTTTGCCTTTCTCTAAAAGCTGCACTTACTTGAGTACTAAATAATTGCCAATGACCACCATTTAATTGTTTACCAACTACAATAACTTTTGTATTTTCACTAACAAGTTCCCCACTTAGAGGTTCTTTAACAACTTGTAAAGTTTCATCATCTAAACCAAAAGATTTGATTCTTAATGACATACTATTCCCATCAATCACTAATGAATCATCTAATAATGATCCCACAACTAGTGCTCTAATAACTGACAAATCAAAATTAACTGCAAACTGTCTAGTATCTTCTTTATCGGTTGGTGCACGATCACTCGGCAACAATGTTAATATTTTATTAAACAAAGTTTTTGATTTGAATTGTAATTGATTCAATTCATCATGTAATTGTCCAAATGTTACATGTTTTGCTAAATCTGTTAAAGATTCAACCAAAGTTTCTACTTCATCAACATTAATCATTAACTCTGCAACACTCAACCCTTCATAAACTTCATTCAATTCTAATCGACCCAATGCATCAACAGTATTAACTTTCCATTTCATAATTCTTTCACCTTTATAGCATGTCTTTGTTTCTAGTTGTTGATTTTTCAGAGTTAATTGTGCACAACCTAAATGTTCATTAACATGTCTTGCATCTAATTTTGTAGTATCACATTGATATTTTAAATGTAACCATTCCATAATATTCAATTCTGCAATACTACTATTTTGCTCGAATCTTAACATTAATGGACCAAAGAATGCATTTTTTTTCTCTTGTTGAGTTTCTTTTGGTACTGTTAAAGATTTTGAATCTGATTTAATATATTTGGAAATTAATGCATAATCTTGATCAATAATTCTTTCAATCAAATCAGCCAATTTTGCAAAATTATAATCCAATTTGAACTTTGCCTGTTGGGTTTGAATAACAATATATTTGACACATGTCATTAAATCACCATTAAAATTAACTGATATACTCATATCATTAACATTATTAACAAACACTTGCTCTTTATCTGTACTATGATGACCGTCATCTAATGATAAATTAATTTCATCCAAATCAATAACTAATGATGCACCAACAGTTTCTTCTTCCAAATGATGAAATAATGAACTTAATTTAAATTGATGTGAATCTAAATTTAAAGACAATGTTGGTAATTCTGCTGTAATAATAGCACAATCAACTAGTAATGTGAAATTAATATTAACAATTGGTAAATTAATAACTTCTAATGATGTTCTATCTTTTTGTTTCTTTTCAATCGAATATTTTGTTAAATATGAATTGACAAGTTCATAAATATCTAATAAATAATAACTCAATTTGGTTCGAACTTTTGAACATGATAATGTGAAATCAACATTTAAAATTAATTCAGCAATATTATCTTGATTTATACTACTATCATTATCAAGATTTTTATCCCATCCAAACAATAATCTGGTATAATCAAACAACACAAAATCTTCATCATCTTGATATTGAATTCTAACTGCAATACTTTCAACATCTAATAAAGCAGCTGTTGCACTACTAATAATAGTTTCAGTTAAACTAACTTCAACAAATGCATGCCTGAAAAAATAGGAATTTGGAATGTCAGACATTTCCCAACTTCTCCATTTTTTGAAAATTTCAACAACTTTCTTTTTAATATTATCTGGTAATGGCATTTGTTTATTAACAACTTGATGATTAAATCTTTTTCTCCATCTAATTGGTACAGTTTGATGCAAATGTCTCAATCTAACCATGATTCTCCAACTAGTTGTAGTTCTTAAATGTTGATTTGATCTAATAATATAAGCTGGTTTAGTCAAGACTGAAGGATCATGTTGAATACCAAATCTTTCACCTGCTAATGCCAATTCATAAATAACAAATGCCATTCTTTCTTGACTGTTCACAATGGATAAACCTTGGGAATTATTCAAATTTTGTGCTTCAACAATAGTTTTTTCCAAATATTCAGCAATCCAACTTGCATGATTTGATGCCAATACAGTATCAACACTACTAATTTTCAATGAACCAACTGTTGTATCATCTTCATGATTCCAAAATTCCATACTTTCTACTTGTAAAATTAATGGTGTATAATCTTGACTTGTTATAATACTTTTGGAATTATCAACATCTTGCTTACCTCTTCTTATACCAATACTGATATTTTCGATATCAAAATATATAATTTTTCGAGCAGGTTCTTCTTGAGCTTTCATATATTCACCAATTGATTGGGGTTGTTTAGATCGACCAATTCTTAATGCCAAATTGATATCTTTAAAATCTAAATAAATATGTGTTCTGTCGTTATTGATAATCGAATTAATACTTGAAACATCTTCAACTGATCCATATTTTATATTAACTTCTGGCATTAATACTCTTAAATTCAATGTGTTTGCTTTTCCATAGTTAATATATCGAATTTTACTAATTACATCAACATGAACTTCATCTAATGTTTCTTCAGTATTATAATTTTGAGTATGGTCAATAATTGAGTTGACTGCACTTAAACATTTTGGACCAACATGACCTTCTAATGGACCCAATTGAACAACAATGCTATCGTATTCAATATCATTGTCTAGCTCCATTCTTGGGCAAATTAATTCTTCTCTTGAATAATGAGTTGTTGGTTGTAGTTTGAAATCAGTTTTGGTGTTTTCTAATAACGAGTTTTCATTAATATACCAATTATTAGGTGGTAAATAATCAGTATTTGCATGAGAATTAGTTTTTTCTGAATCAACTGGTCGAACTGGTGCCAAAGATTCTGGTTGAATATTTGGTGCACTTGACAATTTATTTTCACTTTGTATTGAACTTTTTGTATTAATTGAAGAATCAATACCATCATCATCAAATAACCTGTTAGAACCTGTTGGGTCTAAAATATTTATTGTATCACTGTTTAACGGAATAGGAATATCTGGGATTCCAATTGATGGTTTAATTTGATGATCTTGACCATTATTATTTCGATGATTAGAATCTAACAGGAAATGGCATCTATTAAATGGGCCATCATGTAATGCAATATGCTGTTGTTGTAATTCATGATTATCAGTAAAATTCCGTTTTTGAGCAAAATTTGTCATGGCTAAAGATGTTTTAAATGCTGCTAATACTGATTCATCATCTTTCAAAGCTAAAATAGAAACTCTTGCTAATGGGATTTGAACATGTAATCGTTTTGAATATCTTTCATTTGCCAAATCATTCATTGTTAATTTGATAGAGTTTGTAACAACTTCTAATGTACAAACATCTGTATGCAATCTTAGACTGACAGATTCCACATTCAAACTTAGATAAGTAACATCGTGCAGTTCTGGCTCGTTTTTCAATAAAGAATTTTCATCATCTTTGAAAGAAAAGCCAACAAATTTAACTGCTCTCTGTAATGCTAATGCAGTTTCTATAGGACCATCAATCATTATATCACCAATATCTATATCCCATTTACAAAAATATGTCGGTTCTGTTGGTGGTAATCCAAATAATCTATGTCCATGAATTGTTAATCCATCAATAAAAATTTCAGGTTCAAACTTTTTATGTTTTGCCATATCCAAAATTGTTTTGATATCACATAACTTGTTATATTTACCTTTAATCGGGCTAATATTTAGTTGTAAATCTAGAAATTGTTAGTTCTGTTTTCCAACCTAAAGATGATTTATTAGAAAGACTGAGACATGCATCTGAAAAAAGTCGCACATAATCGCGGCTCAGCGTCACTCTTATTAAATTCATCTTTATTATAATATACGTACCCATATAATAATTTGTAAACCGAATATCAGCATCAAAAGTTGGAAAATCTAATCTAATGTTAGAATGAGCAGAATACAAATTACCTGGTAACACAATCGACCCATTTGTAACATAAATATACAACAAAACGTCCAAATCAGTATCATCCTATCCCTAGTTAGCTTGGCTTTTTTTTTTCTAATACATACTCGTTGTTTCTTATACTCGATTTTTTTCGGTTCAGGATTATCAGAATATTCTTCTAAAGTTTGAAAATGCATACATTCACCAAAATAATTTTCTCGAATTTTCATCAAGTACTTGACAATAAACCCATAACATAACAAAGTAACATCTGAACCAGTGACATTTAGGTACAATGTATCTGCTTTGGTATGAGTAACTTGAGAGAAATAAGAATAAACCCCATCTAGCTCAAAATCATAAGCTCTTCCTAATGATTTCGTATCAAGAAATGATCTCAATGTATGCCATGGAGGTGCTTCAACAGCTAAATCAAATCTTGTTGTCTAGAAAAATATTGTTAGTTTCTCTTTTTGTTTAATTACCATCATAACTTACTTTGATAGAAAATGCAACCTCATTTCTAATAGGTTCCACTTGAACTAATGGAATATTAGCTTCAATTTCTAATAATTCACCTTTTAAGGCAACAAAAGTATTATCTTCGAAATCTGATGGGTTGTTAATAATATTCAGATCATTAACATTCAAATATATATTATAACTTTCCAGTGACCAATTAAGTTGATAACAACTAGGAGTGAATAAATCATAAGGGGTCCCACCTGATGCACCAAAATCTTTAACTAAATCAATAAATAATGTTACATGTTCTCTTAGTAAAAACAAATCAACATTTTTACTAACATTATCAAATTTCCATTGTTGAAGGCCATTCCATGCTATAGGATACTGTACTAGACCTACCATTTCATGACTATCTGCAGCAAACAATAAACCGTGATTGACACTAGTTCTTAGTTCTGGTTTAATCAAATCCATTCTGAAAACATTACTACTACCATCTTGATCTGTAGTCAATGAAGCATCAAAAGAAAATGTTGAATTTTCATCGAATTTCAACTCCAGCCAACCAAATGGTCTTAATGGATTTGAATTGGTATTCTCTTTATATTGTTTGAAAAATTCAGCATTTTTACTGAACTCTCTTGTTGGTACTCTAATAATTGATTCACCATTGAATTCAACTAATAATTTTAATTGAGTATACGCCCGATTTTGACCAGGCTTTAACCTCCCATGTGGAGTTGAATCTGCACAATATCTTGGGAATAACATTGATTGTAATGGAATTCTTTGACGGTCAGCCCATGGACCATAATGTACAGTAGCATCTTTAAAGCTCATATTAATACCAAATTCCGGTGGAGAGCTACCATTACCAATATCGTTACCATATTTTTCATGAGATGGCTCTGCATTTTGCGGAACTTGACCAGGAATATCATAATAATAGCTAATTGTCCCCTCAGCTGCATCTAAAATTGTGGTATATTTCCCATATTCTTCAACTAAATCAGAATTGTCGGCTTCTTTTGGATTGGTGGGTAGTTCAGCCTCATTTGATAAATATCTTGTTAGACCTTGCCATTGCATTTCAATCTCTTCATTCTCACTATGATCTTGTTTAATTTTTAACAATCTTTTCAGAAAGTTGAATAATTTTTTAAACCTTGAATGCCGTTCATCTTCTAAATTGTCAATTATACCAGTTTTTGGTCCTGCATAATCTATATTGGCTCTCATTTCTAGAATAGGTTTCATTAGATCAAAATTATAAACCATTTTATATTTATCCAATTGATTTCGACTTGAATCTACATCAATATTTGATTTCCCATGTGCAAAATGTAATACCATAATACTTGGAGTAGTCTTATTACCAATAATAACTGCACCCTTTTCACATTTGATTTGAAATGGCATAATTCTTAAAAATAAGTCTTCAAATATACTATTACCTATATCATGTAATTCATCTGTTTTTGATTTGGCCTCAAGTTGTGTAGTTTCGATAATATTATCTGGAATAGTACTTTCATCGTCTGCAAAACAATATTGCCATAATGCATCATAAGCAGCTGATCTATTCATAATAACCCATTCTAAGCCTTGTACTTGTAACGCCAACCTAGCTGGTATCGAATCATCAGCTAATTTCTCATCTCCTTCTTTCCCTGCATCTAATTTTGATGTCCTTCTTCTATGTAACCAATATCTCCAAGTAAAATTACCTTGTAATGCCGTAATTACTTCATTGGATCCAACATATGATAGATTTTTGAAAAATAATCTCCCGCCTAATAATGATAATTGTATACTTTGAACTTTTATGCGGATTTTATACTTTCTCCATAATAACCATCTTAATATGGCGCTTAATAATGTCCCCACTAATCTATTAAAGAAGAAAATAACAAACAAAGTGACGACTAATGCTAGAATGAAATCAACAATAAACACCCAACTAAATTGTTTATAACCTAGAAGAGGTGTTGATTCGAACTTTGATGAAAAGTCCATTGCATTAGTTGTACTCGTTTTTCTTGTTGTTTTATTATTTTTTCAGTACTATATTAATAAGTTGGTTTCAGTTCAATAATCAACACTCAATTTGTGAGTTTCCCTAAAATTAAATCAGGAGTTTTAAGCATTCAACGAAAAAAATATATAATAAGAACCATAAATTCTCCCAACGTCTTTTCTTTTTCACAAGGAATATTCTTCCAAAGCTTTATTTTTTTTTTTGCACCACTACATTTTTCACCACTATTTAAAGGCACGTTATCACAATATCGTGTCGCGATGCTGATCCATGAACCTTAAAACTCAAAAAGCTACAATAAAAAAAAAAAAAAAAAAGAATAAGGATGATACATAATAAATTAGTACTAATAAATAAATAAAAGAAAAAAAAAAAATAAAGCTAATATAGAATTAAAAAAAAAATACAAATAAAAACCAATCTAGTCTTCACTTGAATTACCATTCAAATTTCGATCTTTTGATTTCATTTTTCTAAACCATCCACCAACTTTATTACCACTACCGCTAGGACTTGAAGGAGCTGTGTTACTTGGAGAGCTTGATGGAGTTATTGAATTACCTTCGGTATTATTCTGGTTGATATTGATACTTGTTGAAGGTGGAGGTGGTAATAAATCACTATTATTTGTACTACCGTTAGTGCTCAAATCCTCACCGGAACCCAAATTTTGAAATACCATTAAAGATCTTCTCCATTTGCTAACATTTCTTTTACCTTCTTCGTTTGAACTACCAATTGTCCCATTTCTCCTTCTACCACGGTTATTCACACTATGATTATCATCCAAATCTTCATCTGTATAATTATCATCTAAAGATGACCCACTCATAGTTTTATCAATTCCTGATAAACTGCTATTTGAGTCATTATTATGATGATGAAAAATTTGATTCAATGCCTTAAAAGTTCTTGGTGATCCACTGTTATTTGAATTTTCATTAGTATTGTTGTTATTACTGTTATTTGAAGAATGCATGATTGAGTTATTACTTGGTGGTGATGAAGGAATAGATGATGATGCTAATGCTTGATCGATTGAAGGATTAGATGCAGAATATGGTATTGATGTTGAATTGCTACTATTATTATTATTAGCTGATGATGATTGTTGTTTAGTTGAACTGGTTGAAGAATTTGATGGTTGATGTTGATCACGCTTAAATGGCGATCTACTTCTTCTTGTAAATAATCCACTTAATCCACCTCTTCTTTCACTCAATTCTGAACTTGGACTCTCATTATCACCGCTCAATTCATCATTACTATTTGAATCACATTTAATTTCTGGAATATCACCATTAATTCTTCTACCTAAATTTGAGTTTGTACTGTTTGATGAACCTGAGCCTGCTCTATTTTTGGTACTAGCTCTTCTAGTTATTGATACACTTCGTTTTAAAGTACTTAAAATCCCTTCGCTTTCTTGATCATCCTGAACTCGTTGTTTTGGTACAATCAAATTACTTGTATTGATTCTTGCTGCTCTTGATACTGTGTTATTATTGATAACTGGTTGGACAACAGAACTCATTGATTTTGAATGTTGTCTTCTAATTGGTTGCAAATCTTTTTCATCACTAACTGCTAAAGTTACATTACCAGATTTACCATTCTTTTTTGCTTCTTGATGTTCCATTAATGCTATAGCTTCAATATGACTTAGAAAATCATTTGAATGACAGATTAAAAATTCAATTGCAGCTCTTGATAAATGATATTCTTCTGGACTCATATCGTGAGTTGGATGACTTAAAATACTTGGTTGAAAAATTGCTGCTAAATTTGCTGCAGGCATTCGATTCTCTTCTGCTTTTGCAGCAAATATACTTAATAAATCTAAAATGTACATTAATAATTGACGATTAATTTGAGGTAAATTTGCAATTAATTTTTGATATCTATCGACTGCTTCCTTAGTGTCACGAGTTAAAACATCTTCATCATCAGTGGTTGTGCCATTTGCTCTTTTTTCTTCTTGTGATTGTATTTGTTGCTGGATTTGTTGTTGAACTTGTTGCTGATATTGTTGTTGTTGTTGTTCACCAATACCACCTCCACTCATATCTAATACGGTTAAAACTGCAGGGCATTCTCTTAAAGGATCTCTAAATTGTTCGTAAAATTGTAAAGGAATAATAGGCTCTGGTAAATTATTTAAATATCTTCTCAATACATTTGCCGCATCGTGAACATTATATCCATTCCAATCTAATCCTTTACCATATCTCGGAGGTTGATCAAATATCGCTTGTAATTCTTTAATACGTCTTGCTGAACCGCTTAATCTAAAAATTCCTTCAACACTTGTCGCGTTTTTTTTCAAATATACACCACATTTTGCAACTACAACTGGGATATGACCATAAACAAATTGTTCTCCGCTGTTAGGATCTGATAAGCTAATTGATACATTTGCATATCTTATACTTTTATTTAATGGTACACCAAAAATTGGATTATCAGTAGAATTTGATGATGAATGTTGCTCAGTTTTAACATTTGATGCTGTCGCAATAGCTGACGAGGAATGTGACATGTGTGGTAATAAAGGACGTTTATATCCAGTATCTAGAAAATTATTATTGGTACTGTTAGAGGTATTCGAAGAATCCAAATCAAAATCTTCTTTTGGTATTTTAGGTCGAAAACTTTTCCACCAAGTTGATAATGATGATTTATTTGATGGAGATGCTGATAAATTAGAATTCGGTGTTAATGCTGATGCTGATGGAGGCGAACTAGAATAGTTGTTTATACTAGCTGAATATGGGTTGTATGGTATATTAATATTATTAGTACTTGTAGCTGTATTGTTATTACTCTGAAGGGTAGTGTTGTTTGAACTTGAGGTAATTTGATTTGTAGTTGATGTCGTTGATGTGGATGAAGTTGAATTTGAAGAGGTTGTGGGAAGAGAAAAATTATTGAAATTATTTGCAGAGTCACTCATGACTACCTGCTTTTGGTTGATTTACTCTGAACAGCTCTGAAAAATAATAAATAATTGTCGGTTTTGTAATAAAATATGAAAGAAGAAAAAAAAAAAAAAAAACCTGTTGATTAGAACCCGCTTGAATAATTTTTTTTTTTTTTTTTTTCTTGGTTACTTTTTGATAAATTGTCACGTTTTGATTTTTTTTTGTTATTAATTGGGGGCAAAAGACGTTTATTGGTTTATTTGATAAACTGAATATCCTTGATTTTGAATAGTTTTGTAGTTCCTTTTTATTTTTGCAGTATTCGAATCTGTTCTGTTGTACTTTTATTTTAAAAAATGCAAGCTAATTATTAAAGTAATATGATACGGAGGGATATTGTGTTTGAAAAATGTTCGTTCGTTTTTTCCTTCAAAGTGTATGTAAGTTGAAAAGAGGTACCAGTGCGTTTTCTTGTGATCGGTCTTTAATTTTTTTTTTTTTAAGCAAGAATTTTATACTTTGCTTGGACTTATTCGGATCGTATTCAATCAAAAATAAAAAATATTTAATTATCCAAATCGATAATCCTACCTTCACTAATTTGTTCTAAGTTTTACCTATAGTTTTAATGCTTTGATAGCGTTTTGGTCGATTAACAATTTTTTTAATTTTTTTTTTATAAATGATAAAATGTTGGCTCTGATTCGAAATGTTTGATGCAAAATTTAATGTGTTATTGTCGAAAAGGTTTGTGTAGAAAAAAAAAAATATATCTGTAACTTCAAGAAATTTAATGCATTAATTATCGGAATTGGAGCTGAAAAAAGGAAAAAAAAAAAAATATCAATCAGCGCTACAGCGTCTAGAATAAACCACAACAATTTGGAGGTAACACACTGTTGATTAATACTGATTTTACCACACGCTTGGTAACGGTAACTGCCTAGAACTACAATTATATATATATATATATATAAAAATAGATATTCCTCTCAGATCGATAAAACATTTAAATTCAAAATCTTTCTTGATCACTTCTACTTCAATATATAGTTTATTTAAATGATAAAATGATACTAAGATGGATATTGATGGATCCAATTGATTCTATCAATGTTCTATTAATATCACAGGCAGCTCTATAGAACTACCAGCTATAGTAAGTATTAAAAAATGGCTCTGCCTCATTCTTATGCTTGCAATGCGTGCCACCAGGGAAATTAGAATTAATGAATTGATTTCACAACTTTGAATTTGTTGTGAAAAAGAAAAAATAAAATTTTAAAATCCTGATCGCCCACAGAGAACATTTTAGGGGCCGAGAGAACTTTTTTGACTGAGACTACCCAACTGTATCCTCCTGCAGTGAAAAAGTACAAATCTGGTAAATTCGAATTTGTTCAAATTTCAAAGCGGTCAAGGGGAATCGGTCTAATGTTTAAATTGAGTTGCGCGCAGTGTGTCAAGACCAAATTAAGGATGGCCAAGCAGGACTAGCCTGCGCTAACATATATATATATATATATATATATATATATATATATAGCCAGCTGCGCAGCGCATATGCACCAGGACGGGACAAAAAAAGCAATTGTTTATATTTAGAACACGCTTAGGAATTCAGCGCCAAAGAATCAATTGAGTATACTTGCCGGCTACAAGCCGTTCTCAATTCAATTATCAATTTAAAAATGGATATTTTTTTATTTCGTCTTCCAATTAAAGGTAGAATATCCAGATAGTATTGGTATTGATGAAAGGATTAATATCCATAAGAATTTTTGTAAATACCGATACCTATCAAACAGGGAAAACGTTTAAAATTATATTATAAGCTGTTTATTTATGGAGAATGATGGGTCTCGGATCTAAGATAAAACGACTTTCAGTAACCAGATTCTTTATTAGGAGGTGAAAAACAGTTCCAGGTAATCAAAGAACGTATGCTGTCAAATATTCCATCTTTGGTGATTTTTATTTTGTAAAACAAGAAATGACTGTTTAAAGGGGGATACTTTAAGGCTACAATTACAATGGATAATCCCCCTCCTCTCCTCCCTCCCTTCAACGATTAATTGCTATCATGGATTCATGTTATTTAGGTTGGCAATTTAAACACTTTAAAAAAGTTATATTTAAGCTTAAGAAGAGTTGCATGAATTTGAGGCACATAAAATATTCGAATCCTAAATCAGAAATTTAGAGGCAGGATTGCTCCATCCATGGTAGGATAATTATATCCGATAGAAGTAGGATACTACACGTATAGTTCTATGTATTTACAGGTAAGCAAGAGCGGAGAGACAGGTTTTTCGTGTACTACGAGGGATATCATTAATAAATGGGATGGATAGGTTCCTAAAAAAAAACAAAATAGACAAAACGGAGTTGAAAATGTCTGAAATAAAAAGAAATCGGCTTACTAAAATCAGTATCCTAATGAGAACAATTATTTTTGAGATTTTTTAACAATTTCAAAATCTTCGAATCTGGGTGCACATGCATCCATGAACTATGTTGATTTGAATTTGATATATGATACTTGATACTGATGAGGAAATATCCATCCCATGCATGATGCTCCATGCTAAATTTTAAAATAAGTTGCTCTCCTGTTCTAAGATTTTACTAAGTAACCTATAGGCTGACCAAAATAGGTTCTTGGATGTAAAATGGATACTTTAGCAAAAAAAGCAAAATTACCAAAGGTTTCTACTTGAAAGTTTTTTCATGAAAGGTTTTATCTTATAGGTCTTGAACTGGGGCACTTGGTAGCTCGAGGATCCAGAATCTGGATCATCAATGCATCGGTTCATCAAAATTTATAAAGTTTACGTTGAATGTTTTCTTTCAACTATATATATATATATATGATAATTGAAGTTTTATATTGGTACAAAACATACGCATTACTATAGTATACATGTAGATTCGATCTTATAAAATAGATTAGAAAGTGCATTCTATCATATCCAGAGATCTAAAGTTAACTTACCAAGCTATAGTTACCATGCATATATATATTTGATTAAATTAATTTTTTTAAAGTTCTAACTTTAAATTTCTTTTTCTCTATATATACGAACCAAATATTGATATCGTTAGGCGATAAAACTCAAATGCTATCTACAGGTATATATACTACATGTATATTTGTGATAATAAGATCCAGGGCAGCATCGATCAATATATGGATATATATTACATCCATAATATATATATATTAAAGAAATAAATAAGGTTTACATGCATGCAATCAATTCGATGTTGAGAGCTAATTCCAATTCTCAACTTCCGAATTCGTACTTTCAATATACTTATACTTGGATCCACTGCCATGTATATCAATTGCAATATCTATATATATATGTATACATGTACTTCTTGAAGTTAAATAAACATGGATGCTAATTAAGAGGACGATCGCGATATATTAATTACAGTAACGTTGTGAATTTTTTTTTTTTTTTTTTTTTTTCACAGAAATCTGATTTATTGATATAATTAATTAACTATAGAATAATAATACTGCAATTCAACTCTAAAACACATTAACTCGGTTAAAAAATTTAAACCATAGTGTAGTCTTCAGATTACAAATAAACTTAAAACCAAATCTACATGCATACTGTATATAAATTAGCAACCAGATATATATATATATAGTGGATACGCAAGCTCTGCTCTGATCTGCGTTTAACTTGGTATCCATATAACTATGAGCATATACAAGTATATGCAGCTGCCATGGTTTAAAACTCTGAGCTCGAGACCAGAATTTTTATTAGCATTTAGTGTAGTATACATGTACACATACACGATTTAAACAAGTACTCTATCTGGACTATGATACAACCTGTTTATCGGTATGGATATTCAAAAATCACCCAATCTGTTCTGAAAAGGAGCATTGCAAATATATATGTCTACCGATAATCGATGTGCACATGTGCACCAATTTAGGTTCATGAATTTGGCGTGATAGTACAATCAAGGATAATTCATGTTGCCTGATATCGATATCGCTGTGAAAACTCCTTGACATGGTATTACTTAATTTTAAGAATATATAGGTATTTATGGCCAAGAAAATCCAATCAAAATCGATTTATATAATACTACAATATTATATTGTCTCTTAATAATCCAAGTATCGATGAACTTGTAGTTTTAACACTCAAATAAGCTGAAACCCCATGGCAAATTTATAATACAGATTATATGTAATCTCTATCCATCCTAGATGTATGTATATTTAAGTTAGCCCATTAAATTTAGAGTCTAGAAGCCAGTATACCATGGCAGGTAGTTTTAATTAAAAGAATGGCATTAATTGGTTTGCAGGATTTGATTGCAATTTATGCATAGAAACAATATTCACCTCAAGCTCTGGGTATACTCAATTGGTACAGTGGTACCTCTAGCCAGCTGCAGGTGGTTTCCATAGAAAGTGGGGAAAATACTATACAATAGGATATCGAATATATCCATGGATGTAACAACTCGGTTCCAAGCATCACGACCTCTGCAATGGATCGATCTTACGTTTACACTGTAATTTGCTTTGGGATTTTCTGTGTAGTTTAAATTTGATGGATATTTAAAATTCCTGAGCAAATATATTTTCACAAGCTGAAAATTCCTTCCATAGCTGCAGTCATGCCACCTATTCAAGAAAATTTTGACATAAGAAAACAAACTACAGTACTGTAGAATCTATTGGATTTACAAATAGGGCCATTTTAGTAAACTGTTCTTACTAGATCGATCTGACCACAACTCAGTAAATTTGATGTTTTGTATATGTGTGATCGTTCGAAATTATATGTAATAATTACCCGCAACTGATTTTGAACAACTATACATGTAAGTGCAAAATAATTTAAATGGGGTAATCTTAACCATGGATGGATATCGGATGATGTGTTGATTCGTTAATTAAAACATTGAGTTGTTAAAGGGTACACCATCATGGATAGTGAAATCTACATGTATATCGGAGCACAATTGGGGGCCCTTGACCAATAGTCATTTCAATCACGAGGCTCATATTTTTGAATCAATATATATATATGTAAGCTAAAAAGTTTAATGCTACCGATTATTTCAAATTTATTGCAATGGATAGAGTGTAATTTTCTTGTTGTGGTTTATATATTGGCTTGCTACTTGGGTGTTCATATGCAATATATATATATACATTATGGTTGAAGGTTCAATTAATATTGCAGTTACATGTTGATTCTAGAAAAGGCGGAGTTTTCAAAAAAAAAAAAAAAAAAAAATATACTTTGAAGTGTCGTCTTGAAGTCGTCTACAGTAAGAAATTTTTCGATTCAAATGTATCAAAATGAAACTGAAAACATGTATGACTTTATCTCAATGATTGAAAGATAGCTAGATTTTATCCATTATTGCTGTTAATGTTCAAATCTGTCCTAATATCCATGTACAACTGTACAAGTACAGCCGTTCAATAATCTATCAATACAGAAATGTTCCAACGCGGCTCTCATTGTAGCCGTGAAAAAAAAGTCACTCTCAATTGAGTCTATCAATCCAATACATCCACCAGTGACAAACGATTCTGAACCAAGATTCTGGCTCTGAATGAATATAGCTAAACGAGTTACAGCGATATATTAGAATTATGGATTTCAAAACTCGAGGTTGATCAAGGCAAGGGAAATTTACTAAGTGATCTTTGGGGCGCTGAATCGTGGCGATGTTTCAAAAGCCTCACCAAGAGATTTTAATCCATAGATCAACGTTCCACCGAGAAGTCTAAGCCTTGTTAAAGGTTTCAAACTTGATTTTTTAAGCTTTGACGATATCCTCGATGCTCTATCAAGCTTCTACGATTAGAAAATTCAATAGTGGAGCTTGTAGTTGTGTTTTTATCTGATATTGGCAGCATGTGCTGTGGAACTATAGAGTTTATCTATGTTCTATCCGGGCAGTGTCGTTGCGGTTGATATCGGTATTTTATTGGATAGACAATCGTTGATAAAACTGGTCTGGTTGGAGGATATATTCAATGGATAGTTTAAATGATATCATGAGGGTCCATTGTATATTCAACGTTTCAGGTATCACAATGGGATATCTCTCCAGCTACTGCCTAAGAAAGTCTGAAGAAGTACAATGGGTATCCTCGATTCGTTCTATTTTTAAAGAGGCTGACTATAGAAAAGTTACTCTATATCCACTCTAGATATCTTATTTGGTTCCATCTATAAATTGATATCATATATCCACTGTGATCTCTTGAGTGGTTAAAATGTGTTATTTTCATAATTGTCCAACTCTGATATATATTATAAGAATTACTTCACGTACAATTGTACAGTATAACGTTGTACAACGTAACCATACCATATTTTAATTTGTTGAAATTATGGATCTATCAATAATTCTATCCGGTTATACAAATAATATTATATATATATCAGGTTCATATTTGTTGTAGCACATACGTCAGTTCTTTTGTACATGTGCACGGTTACAATAAAGGATCCAACTGAATTGCTAACTTATGGATTTTTGTAGTTACAATTAGTAAGGATTTATCAATACGTAATGAATATTATTATTATGGATGCACCATTTTCTACCAAAACAAAAAAAAAATTACCTCCATCCATTTGTTTACGCGTGTGTGAGGGGGCATATATGGCAGGTGATGAACATCACAAAAAAATATTTCTCAATTGGTATATATATAATGGATCTTCTATGCAGGGACATGTGTAGATTAAAATATCCGGATTATGAGCAATTTTTAGGTGTTCATGAATCGATAGCTTTAATGGGAAATCTATCTTTGATGAAACTTTCGCTATAGGCTGAAAACTATCTTGTATATTGCTGCCCATGGGCAAACTTAAGATTCAAGTAACTACCATGATAATTTGAAATTGGATATTTGGATAGAACATCCTCAATATCTATAGTTATTTTGCATAACAAGGGCAGTATAATACAATTAAAATTATCTTGAAAAAGATTATTGGAACATATATAACTCAGTATACACCAGCTCATTTTTTGAATAATTAATTTTTAAATAATTAAATCTGTAGCAAAATGTACTAACAAATATGCGGCCGATATATAATCTTTACTGACTATAATGTTGAATTAACTTGGAAATATATGACCTGGTCCAGCTAATTTGTAAAATCTCAGTTAATAGAATCTAAGAACTAGCACGATATCAAATTGAAACCAATTGAACATACTAAGTGCCTCTCAATCGTTTAAAATTTCTCATCGATGGCATATCGATCGTATTATCCATGGAGAGTTATTATGTTCGAAACTTTTTTAACCTTAACCACAGGTACATAAAGCGTGGTTTTAAAAATAGATCGTGTTAAGCTAAATCTGCCATGGTGTTTAAGGTTTAATAAGCATCGATTTGTAGGCACAAAACACGTTGTTGATGACTGTACACCGCGTGTATCCGATGGATTATACGGCGCCTGATCGATCGTAAACGTGTGATACCACGTCTTTTTCTTTTCGCGTTAGATAAGCTTTAATTCTCGTTCTTATCATCCATGGATGAGCCTTCAATCAAAATTCTTAGATATATCAGCCAAAGAGTAAAGCATATCTCAAAATGTTCGAACATGTGCATGTAAGCATCCATTGAGACGTTAATACAACTGTAAGTTCATCCAGACTACAATTGAGTAAGTAAGAAGCTGGTATCCAAAATCTATTTTCACGCTACAATTGAGAAAAAAATCCCAAAAAGATTATCAGTTTTATCAGACACTCGGGAATGTATGTTTCACTCCTTATTTACTTAAAGGAGTAATTAATATTTCTAATTTTTTTTACAAATTTGGGTGAAACAGTTCTATATATTTTTACCACCCCTTTTAAATTTTCAACAACGAGAAAATTATTCTTTCAACTAAAAAATCGTTAGACCTATCTATAATTATAATCCAATTGATAGACTTAAAATCAAAATTTCATCTACTTAACTTATAGCTGAGCACTCCACGGTTATAACAAAACAAATGTATGTAGCCATGGTCTATAGACTATGGATATTATTTACTGAATCAATAATGACTGAGATTTTATCTCTTAGTTCCACCATAGATCCAGGATAATACGTACTTGGGACGCAATATTGGAATGAATTTTCTATAGTGGCCTATTAGGACGCCTGTACTTAGATTTATGTTTTTAGAACGTACTTGTACATTTGATACGTAAAGAAAACCTATCTACAGTAAGTAAGTAGCCAGCAGGTGGATCGATAGGTTTAAATGGAGATATCTCAACCGATAGTATACTTTAATTGTCCACCAGTGAGCTTAAATATATATCAAGTAGCCACTCCCCTAGAAGAATCGATTGATCAGTATCCACATATTCGGTATCCATGCTGCAAATTCAAATGTGTTAACAGATTTAAACGATGGTCTTTGAGAACTCTGATGTTCTAGAACTATAGTAAGCTGTTCTTTAAACGTGTGAAGATTCAACTTAGACTTGATCAATAAAAACTTTAAAAATTCTGAGCTTTTTGAATAAAGTTCAATGCTTTGCGACAAATGTACTTTTGAATGCACCTTCATAAACCTACAAGCCCAATATATATATTTATATCTATAGCTATATATAGTTTATATAGTATTTTAGAGTAACGTTTTTTGATGGACTGCAGCATGGTATCCCAAGACTAGTTGGCAAGCTTTAGCCGCCATAGATTAATCAATTAAGATCTCGATCAAGGTATAAAAGTTTGCCTACTCCATGCATAGTTTCATTGAGATGCTGTTCCTCAATTTTTTGTAGAGTGCTACTCTAGTTTTTTCCACGTTGGCTGGCAAAAATAATCCAATCAAGTCCTATGTATACCAATATATAGTCCTTTTAATAAAACGGGTACATCAACTTGAGGTACAACATCATGGGTGGAAAGCTAAGCTCGAATTTAAATTGGAAACTTAGACTTAAACTTGCATTTCTTCCCCAACTCTAAAGTTAAGCTTCTAAGCGCTTGATATCATTTTAAAATTCTAGCTGTAGACTATCCTAGGCTGGATATATATATATAGACACACACGAAACAGATGCACAGATCGATCCTTCGACTATGCTTGTACCTCCGATAAACCTTAATTTGAAAATAACTTGCACTCCAGAATTGACCGAATTTTAGCCTCACACTGTATTAAGAGAGTCCTTCTGGGTAAAGATAGACTTAGTTCGGTAGTTTTCTAACTTTTTTCCCTGTCTAAAGCTATAGCATGCATTTATAGGATACACAAGCGGTCTGAGACTAACCATTGATCTCTTCTAATTGGATGTACGGGATGGATACATAATAATTAAAGATTGATAAAAGGCAGAACTCAAATATAAACTAGTTCTATATAGAATCAAAATAAAATTTATTTTTTATTCTTATAGGCATTCAGTCTCGTTATAATATACATCTATATATATAGTTGGTTCAGTATATATTTGAGAGCTTTGATTTATTCAAGTATGTAATGTGAACCTAGGCCATGACTGCAGCAGTAATTGAGATTTGATCCACAAGTAATTCATCTATTAAGAACCTTTGTGAAATAAAGATATTCAAAAGATAATACTATAGTATAATGAGTACTGTAACAGCTGGGAAAATTTTGTTTATTGTAAGCTTGAATCGATATAGCTTGAATGTTGCAATTACAGACCATTTAAAAAGCAAAGAAATATATATATAATCTAAATTAGGTTTATATACAACAACCTCTAAATATCTATAGTGTCAATTCTTATTATAACGATCGATTGATCAAAAAGCTATACCCATAGCAACAATCAGGATTACTATATAAAATTTAGTATACAAGAAATTTCATGTCTTCAAATATACTGTAGCTTATTTTTATTAGAGCATCAAGATCGACTGCGTATTAGTTAAATCCATCAGCCAGTTAGGTGCGTTCCCTACCTGAGCGATTCGCAAATATACTAATTGAAAACAATTACTACTTGGTAACATAGGATATCATGAATCGTGGGTGGAGTATATCTCAATATCAAACATGAGGCTATCAATCAATTTCCCCTCTTACATAGATATTATAACTGGATACAAAATCTAAACGATTCTTTTTTAACGTATAATAGCATCATTTAGTCCTTCAAATTCACCAAGTCCAAATTTGCCCAATTATCTGTATATATAAGTAGATCAGTTGTGGCATAAAGCTGCTGGAAACTAAGATATTCTTATGGAATGAACAAGATCTTGTAATAAATAATATTTAACAGTTATAAACTCATAATTCAAAAATTGTGTTCCTGATACGTACAATAGTTGTAAAAAAACTCACCGTTTCACCGAACCGTTAAGATTTAAAACGATCTATTCATCAGTCTGAAACCACCGAATCTCACAATTGTGCACTGTAGATCTAGACATTTTAAATCTTTGAGGGCTGATCTATTCTAACCAGATCGTTGAAAACATTAAATCTAGTATACGCAATAACTATCTCATATAATGAAATACTACAATAAGTTAATAAAGTGATTAGAACAAAAAAAAAATAAAAAAAAAATATCAGCATTCATAAATTAATAAATTAGTCTTGTACTCAAAAAAAAAAAAAAAAAAAAAATCTCTTTTTATTTGTTTCTTTACAATTAAAGAATCTATCAAACAAATTCCCCTTATTCTATCTTTTTTTCTTTATCATCCAAGTTGAACATAATTACCTGGAAAAACCCCGACTTGATTATTAACTCTACCAGTCCACCAACCATTAGCATCAGCAGTTCTTTGAATAATTTCAATTCTTTCACCGGCTTTGATATTTAAATCACCTTGAGCTTGTGCAGTGTAATCATATAATGCAGTACACCATTCAGTCGCAGGAGCATTCACAGCATCATTAACTGGTTCTTTCTTGTCAACTGGATATGTGTTATAAGCGTATTGTTGTTGAGTTGGTTGTTGACCATATGCAGGTGCTTGTGCTTCCTGTCCATAAGCAGGTTGTTGACCATAGGCAGGTTGTTGACCATAAGCAGGCTGTTGGCCATAAGCAGGTTGTTGGCCATATGCAGGTTGTTGTTGTTGTTGATAAGAATATTGTTGATCAGTTGGTTGATATGCAGGTGGAGGAACAGAATTAACAGTAGGAGCTGGACTACCAGCAGCAGAGTCGGCATCTTTACCATATTTTTTCTTTGTCATTTCCAACTTATTTTTAGCATGACCAACTCTAAAATGTGTAATTGGAATAGCTTCAGTTCTTTCTTGAACATCACCTCTCTTTTGAGCAAATTGAGTTTCAATGTCAGTAGTTAAATCAAAATATGGAATTTTCATTTCTTCCATTCTTGCATATAAAGTATAAAAAATATTTAATTGCATATAATAAAAAGACTGAAATAATGGTCGAATAAATTCTGCTTCTAACTGAAATAATTTTGGTAATTCATCTTTTAACATATCATTAAAATAATCATATTCTTGTTTTGCAATTTCAACATTATTTTCAGATTGATACATTCTTTCTTCATCTTTTGAACTTCTTTCTTTTTTATCTTGCAATTTTTTTAAACTTGCTTGATGACGATCTAAATCTAACTGTTTATGATCTCTTTTTGTTGCCATTTTTCTAATAGATTTGATAACCTGTAATAATTCATCAGCTGGGGCAATAATTCTTGTTTCAATCATTTCCAATTCTGGTTGTAATGTTGCTTGTAATTCTGCAACAACATCTCTATATTGTTCACATGCTTGAATACCTTCTGGATTCCCTTCTGGAATTGTTGAATTTGGATCTGACATTCTACCACTAATTGGTTTATAAATTTCTTCAACTGCTTTTGAAAATTCGATTTGATGATTTAACATCCCATTTACTGCTGATGAGTATTTTTTAGATTCATCATGTAATTTTTTAGTTTCAACTTCCAATTCTTTAAATCTTCTTTCGGCATCAATATAAACTGGATCTTTTGTAACTTCACCCATATTGAATTTTTGCTTGAAACTTTGTGGTGCTCGAGCTACACCTTTTGTGAACCCTTTCCAACTCATTACTGCTTTGCTATTTTTTGTTTATTTGTTGTTGTTGTTGTTGTTGAGGGTTAGTATTGATGAAATTGAAGGTTAGTTTGTGCGTTCTTTAATGGATTTGTGGGAAATTTGCTTTAAAAATTCCTGAGAAAGTTTACCTTGTGTAAATAAATACTGCACAATACCACTGTGCTCACTCACACACGCGTAGAGTAGTTTCTACTTGTTTATCTCCGGGTGCTTACAAAAATAATAATAATTGGGAGCAATAAAGTACGCTTGAATAAACGCTTAAGCTGTGCTAAGCCAAGAAATGACGACGCTGTGTTAATTATACAATGTAATGTATAAGTGGCGCTAGCTTCTAGTTGTAGTGGTAATTAAGTAATCAGCCGCATATTCCACCACTTGAAGCGGATTAATCTGCACTGCACCACAAATTTGATTGTCGGTTTTCGGCCGTAAATTTCGTGTAAATCCCGAACCTCCGGATCCATCCATAGCTTTTTCTCTGTATCGGCTGCTTTCCTTATTAAGTATATTAACCGATATGGTTTCCCGTGACGGGAAAACTTTCCGATTTTTTTTTTTCAAAAACCTCAACATCCAAAAAAACTACGAGTTTGAAATCCAAAAAGTTCGAGTTTGAAAAAATTTCACCACACTTTGGCTCATTCAATACATTAAACAAACTTTTTTACTAACCCTACCATCACTATACATCCACAGAACAATGTTCTCACTACTTAAAAACACATTCACATTGGCCACTTCACGTCAGTCAGCCACCTCTATGGCAGCTACTTTCTTCAATCAAGCTCGAGGTATGAAAGTTCGAGCTTCAGTCAAAAAATATTGTTCATCATGCTATGTATGTAATTGATACTATAAGAAAGAGACAAAACTAACAAAAATAGATTGTACGAAGAAAAGGCAGAGTTTACGTTTGTTGTAAGACCAACCCTAAACACAAACAACGACAAGGTTAAAATCTTTTTTCAAAATTTTTTTAATAATACATTTGCATAATTTATTCTTACCTGTACATATTTAATAATAAAAAAAAACTACTAAGTCAAGTATCTATCTAAAGGCTCAGATAAAACTTTTTCCATTTCTGGAACCAATTGCCTTCTAACTTCATTCTCAATTTCTTCATCACTTTCTAATAATTCAGCAATAATTGGAACCAATTGTGGTAACATTTGAACCCAAACTTCACCCAATTTATCATATAATCCTCGCAAAACTCTTGTACCCCAAATCTTTTCATTCTTGGTACATTCAGTTTTCATATGAGATACAACCATTGTATCCAAAGTTTTATTATTATCTGTAATATTACCATCTTCACCTTGACATACAATAGCCAATTGATAAATGCATTTAACTAATAAGTTGCCCAAACCTGTTTCAATTGTTGGGATCAAGTTACATAATGCAACACTAATCTTATCAAATCTTGCTTGGGCTTTCCAAAATTCTTGATCTTTATCATTTGAAAAGGATACACTTAATGATTGTAATACTTGTCGTTTTAAAGTTTCATTTGGTTGGTTGATTAATTGCGCTAATAAATCACAAACTGGATCAATTAAATACCCATAATAATCAGTAACCAATCTTTTTAAAGTACTAAAAACTTTAATAGAAAATTTGAAAAATGTAATCATTTTATTATATTTGTTATCTTGGAATGCCCATCGACTCATTTTAACAAATAATGGTCTAAAAGTTTTATCATTTAATTTTAAAACAGTTTTCAATGCACTATTAATAACCAAAGTTTCAATTTTATTAATATTGTTCAATTCGAATTTATTATCATCACGAACTTTGAAACTTTCCAGATACATATCAACCAATGGACCAGCGAAAGGACCAAATTCTTTCTTTTTGGTACTTTCTGTAACCATATCTAAAGCCCATAAATGCAATGATACACTTTCAACACTTGTAATAGCATAATTCCAGGTTTTAGTTAATGCATTGATAGAATGTTTAATTTCAACTGATTCAATAATAGTTTCCAATACTCGTTGTCTGCTTGAATAATCAACATCAGATTTGAAAGTTAATTCCATAATTTTGATCAATGTAGATGACATAAATGCTGGAATTCTTCTGACCATACCAGCAAATAAAGCTAACCCTGCAAGTTGAATATCGTGCTCTTCTTCATCAATAGCTTGTTCAACTCGTTTAGTAACAACCGGAATAATTTTGGCAAAATTACCAATCATTCTTGCACCTAAAACAACAACTAATGAATTAATTAATGCAACAGAAGTAATAAAGACTTCTTTATTGATACTTTTAATACCTGTATTACTTGTTGCAACATCAAATAATGATAAAACATCTTCTGCCGGAATACTATTACCAAATCTCGATACAACAATATCTAATCCATCTAAACATGGAGCAATTAATTCTGCTACTTGATTCGCATTTGTTGGTTGTAAATATTTGTTACAAGCAGCAGCAGCACGTACTGCAGCTTCTTGTGCATATTCATCTTCAACATGCTCTTGTTCGAATTTAGTTCTTAAAATTGCCATTGAATGAACCTTAACTTGAATAGATGTTGAATTAGTAGATTCTCGATATAATAATTGTTCAATAACTGATACAAAGTCATTGATTGGTAAAATAGATAAAACTTTTGATAAAACATTGAATAAACTGGTGGAAATTGCTTCTTCAGATTTATATTTAGCTTGTGCTGATAATAATTGTTCAATGATTTCACTAGCCTTTGACAAATTTTGTTCTTCTTTATTATTGAATGATGATTTAACAGTAATAATTCCAGCAATATAATCATATAAGCTACTCTTTAGAATCTCCAAATGTTTTTCATCATAATTTAATGCATTCTTGAAAAATGAAGAATTAGCAAAATCACTGTCTTCTTCAACTTCTTTCAATGGAATCATATCAACAATTTTCAAAAATTCACAAACGCCATTCAATTGATTCTCACTGGTGAAATGCTTACACAATGATTCACCAAATTCTACTAAAGATTGTGCTTCCTTTGGATGATGAGCTAATTGAGTATCATAATATTTGACCCCAATTAATACCAAGAATCTATATAATGATTTATCAACCCCAATAGTTCTCAATAAAGTACCAAACATTTTAACTCGTCGATGTCTTGGAATATGAGTTAATGCAGTTGCAAAACTATTTAAAATATAATCAACATTTTCTAATTGATTTTCATTATCAAATAATAAAGCAGGAATAACTTTTTCAACAGTTTGTTGAATAATACTTGCGGAATATTCATCATCTTTTCGAACAGTATTAGCACCCATAAAAGTAAAAATTGGCATAACACCATGTAAAACAATTTCTCTATCTAACGAAGCTAATTCAGCAACCAATAATAAAAATCGATTCTGAACTTGTGGAGAATTTGAAGTTCTAATACAATCAACAACAATATCAACTCGAATACTACTACTATCATATTTTTCATTCTTCTTTTTATTGTTTTTCAAATTTTGTGCGACCATTACCATACAATTACCTAAAACTTGTTCAACATATTCAACTGCTAATTTTGTTTCATTACCAATTGATAACATATCTCTTAAAATAGTAAATAAATGTGTCAACATATCAGAATTACAATCTGGTTGATTTCTTTCTAACAATTCCAATACAGTTGTAACTTTTCTTAAATGTCTTGCTGCAATATTAATTAAAGCACCACCAGATTGTAATTGTTTAGTAGCTGTGCTGCTTCTTCTTCTTCGTTTAGCTGGACCTGCTGGACTACCAGGATTACTATTATTAGTTAAATCTGGTTTTTTCAAATCTTCTAATTGGCATCCACTTAATAATGAAACAAATTGATTACATGAAATATTAACATTGTTTAATACCATCATTGTATCCAACTCAGTATTATCATCAATAGATAATTCAATCAAAAATTTGATAATAGAATATTGACTATCAGCTCTCATTCTTGACCAGTTAGCAACAACTTGCTCACCTGCAACATTACATAAATCACTATTATGTTTTAAGCAGTTTTCTAAGAATTTTAATGAATTTTTATCACCATTAGTAACAACTGCAACAACTTGCTCTTCTAATTTTCTAAAATTAAATCGTTCTTTAATACATCTAGATTCCCACAATGATCTTTCATCAATCCATTTATCTAATAAAGGTTGGAAAACTCTTGCATCATTCTTACCATTTCTATTAGATAATAATAATAATAATTGTTTTAACTGTGGAATATTTGCACCTAATGAATGTGAATACATAAATTGCCATAATGCTTCACTGAATTTTTTATCTTTAGTATAAGCTTCTTTAATTAATTTTAAAACACATTCTTCATCCATACCACATTCTTTAATTCTTGGTTCCAAAACTTCATCTAATAAATATTTAACATGGTCAGTTGATAAAAATACAACCTTTTCACTATCTTTTGAACCATAAACATTATCCAGCCCCCAAACTTTAGTATTCTTTTTCATTGGATATTTTTCATTTAATTTTGTAATAGCATTACCTGCTAATCTTCGAACTCTTTCAGATTCATTATTTAAAGCTAAAAGTAAACAAGGAACAATAGCTTGATAATCAATTGTGATATTATCTAACAATTCAATAAATCTTGTTAATGCTGCTGCTCGAACTAAAGTTGGATAAGAACCAATCCAAATTCTTGCTAAAAATGATGGTTCAATCTCTGAATTAATTTTAAATTTATTAAAATCAATTTTAGTTTTAAAATCAGTAATTAATGAACTTAATAATTCAACATGTTTTGAAATATCAACTTCAACATCTAGATAACTATTATACTGAGTTGATGGTAACTTATTAAAATCAACATCATTAGTATTATTATTATTATCAGCAGATTCAGTTGAATTGGAAGAAACATCATCCATTTCAACATCTTCATTAACTTCAACAGACTTATTTGAATGTTTTAGTGAAGATTGTAATGCTAATTCCAAATGATCAACATCCATCCCACTTTTTTTCAAAGTTGAAGCAAATAATTTTGGATTAATTTCCATTTCATAATCAAATAATTCAACCAAATGATTCTTTTGGGTATTATTTAAAGAATTTGAAACAGTTGCTTTAATAGCATGTTTTAATAAAAATCCCAACTCGTAATTATCTAATTGAATATTTTTCAAAACATTAAAAATTGGTGTGAAATTATCATTATTTTTAAAAATACCAATACTCCAAATACTAACAAATCTTTGAATATTATATTTAGAACCAAATTGTAAAATATAATCATCTAAATTATCAATCTTTGAAACAATTGGATAAATTAAATCAACAAATTCTTCTGGTAATTCATCACCTTTAACTAATTGAGTAATACAAGCTAATCCATTACTCAAACTTTGTTTATTCCAATTTGAAGCAATAGATTGAATAGATGCCTTTTTGATATCGCCACTTAATCTAAACTGTGAACATAAAACGACCATAACCATATAACTTGCAATTTGAGCATCATGACTTTTCTTTAAAACAAAAAATTGTGAAATAACTGGTAAAAATTTTTCAACAATTTTTTCTGGCTCAATTTGAGATTCTTTCATTGAAACCATTGACCAAATACTGAAAGAACTCCAAAATGCTAACATAATATGATAATCTCGTTGTTGTTCTGATCTTTTCAAAACATATTCTGAAACTAATTGATATAATCGATCATCATTTGTTAATGCTCTAATAATCAAATTTCTTGGAGGGTTTGAAGCCGATTTTTTAGTTTGAGCTAAAAATTCAAATACTTGTGGTAATTGTTTTGGCACAATATCTAATGCTCTAACAAAGACTGGCGAGTTATAATATGGTAATACCATCAAAATCAAATTCTCAGTATTATGAACATGGATTCTATTTATTGTTAGTTAGTTAAAATTCTTTTTGATAGTGTACTTACTGAAATCTTCTAACCAACCATTCTAAAGCTCTTAAAGCAGGTTGAATATTTAAATGTGGTGCAATCAATGATAAAAACTGATCAACAGCTTTATCTAACATATCATTTTGTTCTTTGGTTTGAACTTCTCTGTCAATACTAATAGAGCTTTCATTAAACAAAGAATTTTCAAACCCCCTAAATTTTGGATTCAATACTTGTAAATCTTTTAATGCATCTAATGCATCATAATAAATAGTTTCATAATCTTGAGCTGCTGCTTCTTTAGCTTCATAGATTAAAGAAACTTGATGAATTTTTTTCTTCTTTGCTTTGTTTAGAACCTGGGTATTTGCACCTCCAGAGGAAGCGATATTGGCTAATTGTGCTGCCAAAGAACTCATTTGTGTTCTAATTAATTTTTTTTGTATTAATGTCTATAGTTGATGATTGATAGTAAAAAAAATTTCTACACTTTAAATTGAAAAAAAAAAATAAAATAAAATAAAAAATTTTTCTGGATCAAAAAAATTTCAGCTTGTAGCGCGCGTTACCACGGTGATGGTTAATCATGCCGCACGTGAGCGGGAAAAACATCGGATTATTTATTCTACACTATAGACTAAGCATATGAATGGTTATCAATACTTCATTAATTCATTATTATATACATAGTACAAACTAATCAATGCTCCAAAAAGACATACCAGAGCCAGCAAAAACAATCATATTGTTTTGAGCATTCATAACCCCACAATCAGCAACAGTAGTATACTCCTTATCAATCAAATTTAAATCAAAATCCCATAATTTAACATATTGATCAACACTAACAGATACAATCCCTTTTGGAACTTTTACCATAGAAGTAACTGTAGCAATATGTGCGTCGATTTCTTTCTTGACAACTTCACCAGTCATACTGCTTAAATCCAACAAAGCTTTCACAATAGAATTATCATCACCACCACTGAAATGCATCAATTTACTACCATCTTGAATAATAGCTGGGCTTTTAACACTGGATTGATGTAATTGAACACTTAAAGAAGGTTCACTAGGGAATACTTCACCTTGTAAACTATTTGTAACATTGTAAACATTAACAAACCCATCAGTTGCACTAACAACCAAATAAGTTTGATTATTATCAACAATAAGCTCGCAGTTCAACAAACAACAAGTTTTATAATGACCACTTGATAATAATTGGAATGATCGCTCATTCGTATCCATAACCCATAATTTAATAGCAGAATCAGAATAAATAGTACATAAAATTGTCATTCCATCATTTAATTGTAGCATTGAAAAATCCATTAATCTTAAATCTGGAATATCCGTTGATGTTGGTAATTTCATGTGAACACATGCATATAATTTCCCATTAATATGTGAAACTTTCCATACAAATAATTCTTCATTTGCTGCACTTGATAAACAAAACTTCCCATCAGTAGTCCAATGAACTGCTTGCATTCCTGATACATGCTTTCGTTGAATTACTTGAGTATGTAAATCACCTGTGGTATCTAGAGTATAAAACCGAACACAAGTATCTTCAGATGCACTTGCAACAATTCTATCCCCATTCGGTAAAATTTGTGGACTACATTCAACTGCTCGAATTTCTCGTCCATGAGTACCTGATTGAACGACAGTGTGTTGGAATTTTTGTAAATCAACTCCTGGGACAATATGAAGAGTATTTTGTTTATAATAAACAAACAAATGGTTGGAAGAATTATTATTAGACATCCAGAATCTCCATGATCTATGCATACCACCACATCGTTCACTCATAATTTCACATTGATTAGTATCATCATATACAAAGAATAATTCATTCCTAAACCCTATTAATAATAATCTATTATTAATCAATTTACAGCCCATGATTGACCCCTTTGGAATTGAACTCATATTAATCATTTCCAAGTTATTATTATCTTTGAACATGAAATATGCATATTCACCAACTCTAGTAGTAACATAAATACCAGTCGGAGATGCATAAATAGATGTAATAGTTTCTTCAGATACAATTCTTCTTTTATCTAGTAAAATTGGGGTATGTAATGCACCAGTGAAATTATAACTGACTAATGCCCCATGTCTTGACCCCAAATATAATTTATCATTGTAAAATGCAATAGCAGTTGGATGGAAAGTTTTTGGTCGCTCAATTGTTAATAATTTATCTGATCCAGATTGAACAATATAGAATGGATCATTTGGATTGGGTGTAGTTGCTAAATAAAATAAATTGTTTTTAGTTTTGAATGGGAATAAATAGCTTAATCTTCCTTTAAAATCCAATTCTCGTTCCTTCAATAATACTACTTCATTTTCATCAACTCTTAGTTCACTCACAACCCCGTTACCACATCCAACAACTATAAAATTCTCATCATATAATGCTTCAACTGGTGATTGAGAATCAACAGCAATATCATCAATAACTTTCCATTCACCATTATTTTTTCTCCATAATAATCGTAACTTTGTAGTTGCAAAAATCATTCCATTTCCAATTAAATCATAAGCTTTTAAATATTCTTTATCCTTTATAACATCAATTTCATTCCAAAATTCAACTGATCGAGAGGTTCTAATTGTATCTAATCTTTCTAAATCCCATAATCGAATCCTACCATCACCACCTCCAGTAGCTAAAACTTGTCTTTCAAAATTTATACTACCACACCAAGTATTTCTTCCTAAATGTCCTTCAAACAATTGTTCAGCTACTAATTTATCGTCATATAATTTCCATAATCTTGCAGAACAATCTTCACTAATACTAATAATACTACCATTATTGAAAATCATCTGCCAGATTCTACCCATATGACCCCAACCAACACCTAATTGTTCACCAGATTCCAAATCCCATAACCTGACAGATCGATCGTCAGAACAACTAACAACTTGTTTCCCGTCTGGAGATATAACTACCCCAAAAATTGACCCTTCATGACTTGTAAACCTTGAAATGATTTCATTAGAGCTTAATTTCCAAATAACTACCCCATTTAATACCGTACCTGCTCCAATCAATGCATCACCATTTTCTAGTGGTAAAATTGTCCCACTATACAAAACACTATCTTCTTCATTGCTAACAATTTCGATAATTTTAAATTCTTTATTAATACAGTAGATTGAATTATGAGCAGTTTGAATAAAGAACCAAATTTGATTATTATTCTTTGAAAATGATGCACTAATAATCCAATCATTCATTTTAGCTTGTTTTAAAATCTCAAGTTCATTTGTTAAAAAAGTAATTGATGATCCTCCCCATACGGCGATATAAGAATCTTGAATAACAATTCCATGAACTTTATCTCGTTTAAAAACTTTAACTTGTGATAGTAATTCTCCTGTAGTCCAGTCATATTTTTTGATTCTAGGACCTTCACCAACAAACAAATGCTGACTGTCATTTTGGAAAGTCAGCGCTGTGATTGGTCCATAATGTGATATTGATCGCATTTTTTTGCTGTATTCTATTGTCTATCTTGTTTTTCACAAAATAATGGTTGGAAAAATTTTTGCGTGAAAAAATTATTACCAGTAGTGGTTGAATTTTTTTTGGTCAGTCAGTGGTAGTGGCACACAGCCGTACGGTATGCCTGAAATTTGAACCATTATCTCCACACTGATATATATATTATAAATCCACCGTCAAAGAGATACCTAAAATTACCCTAAAAGAACGTCTAAAGTCTTCTAAAGAACCTCACAAGTATGCCTTTAAGTATCGACACGCTATATAATGCAATCAAAATATGTAGGCTATGTATATCAGCAGCAACTAGTTACTTAGCTTCGGCAGCCAAGTTAGTGCAATAAATCAATATCTTCATATATAATCGTAGAGATATTTTATAACTGTATCAGATGATAAATACCCATACATGACGTCTTTTAAGCACATGTATATATATTGTTAAGTTTGTTATATTATTATAAACTGGATTTATACTTGCTCCAGGCATGTACAGCTTATATTTACTGGCTATTATTTTATATCAGAAGATTGATACCGACGAGTACACTAGGCGTGTTTTATGATCCAGCAACGTAGTACTAGTGTTAGAAAACTCATTACCCATAAAATCGATGTTAGAATGATTTCAATAGCTAGAGCTTAAGTTCAACGTTGTACAACTTTTTTTTTAGAGTATCGATCGATCTCTAATTGAAAATTTTATATACCCAAATTTTTGTGTTGCGTATTGACTACATGTATACCATTTCAGCTCTATATGAGCTTCTTTGTAGTCAATGCGTTATATTCAAATTCACTAGGGATTGTAATCACAATGTATAGCATTTTTAGATCAATGATTTAATGTATATGAGAAACAGCCTCATCTCACCGCACGGCTTACACACATTAAAACCCGTTTACAGCTTAAACGCAGTCCAACCCCATCCCACGGCTTAAGCTAATCTCCGGTCGGAGGTCAACACGCCAAAGTCCCAAAACAGATTAAATCGATAGTTAAAAAATGTTGATCTTGATACTCGAAAATAGTAAACAAACTTTTTTTAAATCCCCTGTAGACATATTCAACTTTATCTAATCACCAAACTCAACCTTATCAATTCAATCAACCACCCCACGCGTCAAAATTAATAATATAATACCCAATATCACTACTACTCATAACTCGACAAATTTTCACCAGAGAGTATTATAAGATGAGTACGACGCGACGAGTTTCCCCACGGCGTAAAAGTATGCCTGCATTTATGTTTGATCAAGATATTGAAAACAAAAGCCCTAATTTGAATGATGATGATATGACTATGCCAATTATGAGGTCCTCGAGACAATCTTTAGCACCAGGTAGAGGTATTTTAAAGGCTGCACCTGGTGATGATAATATGACTGTTACTGGGGTGTTTAATTTCAAAAGTAATGATGCATTGGCTAAGAGAAGGAAAAGTTTAGCTAGACGTGTTTCTTTTGCACCAGAAGCTGCTGTCAGGTATGTGCTTTACAAATTGAGAGTAATATTAACAATATTTTAGGAGGTTTGACCCGGAAAGAGAAAGTGCTTCACCCGCCAGAGAACCAACAAGAAGAAAAAGTGCATTAAAAAAGCCATCTTTTGCACCAAATCCTCAGCAAATTCAGTTTAATAGCAGTATAGAGATTTCAAAACCTCAGGTTCAACAATCTGCTGGGTTTTCAAGTCCAACTAAATCATCAGTTCAAAAGTATAGCCCAAAAAAAAATTCACCAAAAAAGAATAGCCCAAAAAAATCTACAACTCCAAGTCCAAGTAAAAGAAATACACCACAAAAGAATGGTGTATCACAAATTACTTCACCAAGTCCTGCGTCAAGGACAAGATCGAAATCAAGGTCACCAGCTCCTGTAATGAATAATAGCGAAACTACTCAAATTACAAGCACTAATAGTGATGATTCAGATATGGATATGAGTATGGATGAAACAAATATGCAAACACAAGCACAATCACAATCACAAGAAGCTAACAATATTGAGAATAGAAATAATGATGAAATGTTAATTAGCTTTGATTCACCTGCTAAACCAGTTCGGCAGTTATACCCAAATGAAAAGAAGAAAGAAGATGGTAATTCAAATGAAGAAGAAGTTAAAAGATTAAGCTTCCCAAGTATTTTCAATTCAAAACCAAAAACTATTATTGATGATGATATTGATACTACTAATAATTCTAATAACCAATCAACTGGGTATATCAATAGCAGCATAAGTTTTTGGAGTCATAAACCAAATCAACCAAGCCAACTATCACAAGTTTCTAATATTAACAGTAGTTATGAAGATGATGGCGAACAAAGTATGGAAATGACTACCGTTAATCCACAAAATGCTGTTAATAGTATAAATGAAGGTAATCAAGAGGGTGGAGATGATGATGGAGATGATGATGGAGATGATGATAATCAGACCATGGATATGACAAAAGCAATTGGTAGTATACAAAATGGTAATTCAAATGATCAAAACGATGAGAAAGAAGAAGAAGAAGATAATCAAACTATGGATATGACCAAAGCTATTGGTAATATTCAAAATTATTCACAACAAAATCAAAATGAGGATGATGAAGAAGATGATGGTGAAATGTCAATGGATATGACTAAACCAATTCAACCTACCAAAAGCTATTTTAACAACAATAATCTCAATGATGATAAGGAGGAAAATGAGCAAGAGGAAGAGGGGAACCAAACTATGGAAATGACTAGATCATTTGGTGGGATTAAATTGAATAATTACAATGAAGATGACACTGATATGAGTATGGATATTACTAGACCAATTGGCGGAATTCAAAGACCACAGATTCATCAAGATCCAGTTGAAGAAGATGATGAAGAAGATGAGAATGAGGAAGTTAGGATGGATGAAACTAGACCGTTGGGGATTATTCAACAAAATTATCAACATGAGGATGAAGAAGATGAGGATGAGGAAGATGACATGGAAGAAACTAGAGCAATTGGGGTTATTGCACCTAATGAATATGAAAATGCTACTATTGGCAGTGATACTGGTGGCGAAGATTATGAAGATAATGAGATGGAAATGACACAAGCTATTGGTAATATTGGCTCAATTGAAAATAAAGAAAATGAAGATGGTATGGAAATCACTCAGTCAATTGGTAAAATACTGAACAGTGACAATACTGATAATGCTAATAACAGTAACAAAAGACCATTGAGTCCACAAAGGTCATCAAATAGTAATAAAAAAGCTAGACCATCAACACCTGAACGGCAAAGTATACCAGATTTACAGCATCCTTCACAAAGAACTCCAAGTCAAACTTTACAAAGTACCATCTTAACAATGAGCCCAAGAAGATCATCAAAACGAACACCAGTTAAATCTCCAAAACAGCAACCTCATCAGTATTATCAAAAAAAAGATGTGGAACTAATAAGCCATACACCATTAAAAACAATGAAGAGTATGCCAGTCGTTGGTCCAACTCCATCACCTATGAAGAAAAAACTATTAGGAAGTTTTCTTGAGCATGAAGAAGATGAATATAATGGACAGTTAGAACGGGAACAAGATTATGAAAATGTTGGACTATCAGAGTTTTTAAGTACAGTTGGAGTAGATTTCATGGATGATTTTTTGACTAGTACAAGAGGGCATAGTTCATTTGGATTGGTTAATGAAAATTTAGAAGATCCAAAGTTAATTGATTATGTTGTCGCAGGACAAAAGATTGCAGTGTTTGGAGTTTATGATTTTAGTATTAGAGAAATGAGAAATAATGTTAAAACTGCCAAAGAGTTATTTGAGCAATTTGAAGAAGATACTTTAGAAGAAAATCCACAATTATTTAGAGAATATTTTGAAGCTTCACCAGAAACTAAGCAAATTATGAATAGTCAATTCAAATTAATGAAAACTTATGCGAGAGAACAAGCTAAAAATGTTTGGTATACTTGGAGATCTACTTTAATTAAAGATGTTCATAAAGTTTTGGAGAAAAATCTACAAAATGTAAAAAATGATCAAAAATTAATTGATAATAAAAAATCAAAAATTGAAAAAGAATATGATGAAGTTTTTTCTAAACATTCTGAAATGAAAAGGAAATTAGAGGCAATGAGAAAAAGACAAGCTGAATTACAAAATGTTGAACGAGATGTTATTGTTAATGCACAAAATGAATTAGCTCAAAGTAAGCAAAAATTAAACAATAGCAAAAATAATCTGGAAAAACAAACCCAATCAGTTCGAGATGCAAGAGAAGGTATTGAATCATTATTACAAAAGAAACGATCAGTTCAAGAACAAATTCAACAAGCTGAAAAGGTTCAAGAACATTATCGACAGGTTGAATTAGAGGAAATTGTTGAATTAAAAGAACAATTTGTATCATTACAACAAAAAATTGGGGTTTCCAATACTAGATTCTTTGGAGATTTATTAGTTTTAAATATAGATCATAATCTACAATTAACTATTGATATTTTAAAAAATAATATTGAAGTTAAAATTGATGGTGATGAATCATTATTATTTTTTAAAGATAAATTAATTGAAAATTTAAATGGATCTATTAAACAAAAAGTCAAAACTATTAAATCTAGATGGCAAAAAGCCAAGAAAATTCAAAAAGATTTGCAAGTTTTAAGTATTAAACACATGACCAGGATTTCAACAAATAAAAGTAATCAATTATGTGTTAAAATTAGGTTACATTTACATTCAAGTAAAATTGTTATTAAAGTTTTGATTAATCAATCAACTTTAGAAAGTTATCCAAAAGTTCAAGGTCAGGTTGCAATGTCAAGTGTTTATGGTGAGGAGGAATACGATTTAAATAAAGCTTGTGAAAATATGGAAACTAAGCTAGATAGTATGGGTGTACCTGGTGTTGTGGAAGAATGTACAGCTTTGATTGCATAGTTGTATTCTTATTGTTTTTTTTTTTTTTTTGTATTATTAACTACTTATTTATTTCTATTCTTTATTTTTATCTATACTGTAGCTAGCCAGAGCTGCCTGGGGATCGTTTAGTTCTATAATCTTAAAAACTGACTTTTGCATCCGGATTGCAACTTGTACCTTTTTGAGACAAACCACCTCTTGATTACCATGGCAACAGAATTTTCAAACAGATATCCACACTATATATATATATATATAGAGCTCTCTACAGTTAACAATTGTAGTTATCCGATGTGGAGATTTGTAGGCATAATTCGTAATTCATATTTCATCCTAGAAAATGTTTTTTTAGAGGCGAACTCGTTTATAGTTAATCAATTGTGGAATAATAAACGGTGCTTATACTAGACCATGGTAGCTTTTAGATTGTGAAGTTAAGCAGATGTTATTACAGTATTTTACCTTAAGGTTAATATAGCTATGGATATAATATTTATAGCAAAAATATGTTCTAATTAAGAATTTATTTCCCTTGAAGTATTTTCAGCTATTCTAATCTAGCTAGTTTAATTTAATGAAGTTTTTTGGGCTTTATTATACTAAGACATTGACTATCGAGAACAATTATTAAATTGTACTTGAAAAATTTCCTGACAGCGTAAACCTCAGCACGCATTTTTTTCTACAACATAGAACTGGGAAAATTTTCCCACACTATAAAAAGCTCTATCTGCTTTCAGATTTCTTCTCTTTCTCTCTCTCTTTTTTTTTTTTTTTTTTACTTCATCAATCATCACAGGAATGAGTAAGTTCAATACCCTCTTTATCAAAACTATAAGGTTGAATTCTTAATGATGATCCAATATCACGCATAGTTCATCCGAGTCTCTACTAGGACAATGCGGAACGATATAGCAATTAAGTCTTTCGCTCCTATCTTAAAGAATCAAACCTATAATGTTTTTTATTACAACAAAGTTACTAACAAATTACTAGGATAATAAATAAATCAAGATAAATTAAACTAGACTAGGATACATAGCTTAATTAATTAGTAGCAGGTTTTAATGCATACATTCTAACAGGAAATAATTCTTTTGGCATTCCCTTTTGTTGAACTTTTAATACTAAATTCAATCCAGCTCTTTTGAAAACAGCTCTAAAATTTTCATCAGTTCTAGTAACCGAACTATCAGTATCATCAAACTCATCTTGTCCACCTGTAGTATTATTTTCTTTAACAACAATGCAACCACCAGGTTGTAACCCTTCAATACATCTTTGTAAAAATTCTACCAAATCATCATCAGTTAATTGACCTAAACACCATTGACACCAAATTAACCAATATTTACCTTTTTCTGGTGTAAAATCTTGCATACCAACTTGATAAATTTCTCCAACTTTAGTACCTTTATATTGATCTAATTGTTTATGAGCTTCTTGAACAAATTCTGCAACTGGTTCTAATAAATCAACTTTATCTGTAACATTGATTAAAAAATCTCTTGTAACTCTACCAATACCAGCGCCAACATCCAATGCGTATTTACAATCACTATCTGGTAAATTGATTCTTTTAATAAATGCATTTGAGCCAATAACATCAACTTTTGGAACAATACCATTACCAAATCCACCTAAAACACCATTAACTGACGGTTCGACTGATGCCCAGTAACTAACAGCTTCATTGTAGTTAATATCACTATCTGCTCGTTTTTCGGTCATCTTTTATACGTTATAGACTGGTATGAACGGGTTTGAAATTTTGATGTTTTGAAGATCGAAAGATAATAGAAAAATTTATCACCACGCTCTTACACGCTAGTAGTGGGCTCAAGCTTGCCCTACAATTATATTGAGGTGATGCAGCGTGTAGAGCGCTGCTTAAGCCTCATGCAGCAGAGAGCTAGCTCATCTTATGATCGCACGGCTGAACTTTTCACCTTCTAAATATCCTCACTTCATGGATACCTGGAAAATAATACTAGTTAAAATTTCAGGTGCTTTTATGCTAACTTTCAAAGCCAGTAACCACACTATGCAATACTGCCTGCTTGTTTTCAACCTCCATTCGTTCTAATAATACTGCCAACTAATAGTTAATCAAGCTATTTTTTTGGCCCATTTTAAACCACCAAATTTTGGTGGTAGGAGGGGAGAAGAGGGTACTATCATGGTAGTGCTACATGCACGCTTTAAATTCTTTGCCCACATTGGCCATATTTTTTCTCCAAGTTTCAATTAAAAATATTTTGTGCCCTTATAACAACTTAACGAAACTCCCAGATATTAGGCATTTTGACACATTCAACTAATAAAGGTAGCATCTCATCAGATTAAGTTTTCAAGCTCGTATCTTAGGAATAATAAAACTTAAAAATTATTTCAAACTTTTGGTAGATGCATGGCCAATCCATCTAAACTAATAGCTATCAACGTCTATAGGTATGTGACTATCGTATATATAACTAACTGCAGCTGATGGTACGATACTTTTTGGAAGTATATATACATATGGATGATGCATCATACCAAGATCGGTCCTGAAGATCGGTGTTTATACAGCATCTTGATATACATCTACACAGGGAAGCTCTATAGATATATATACAAGGCCAATCTTAACTTTTCTAATCCAACGTTCGCTAATCTTGATATGAATCAATCGAGCTGAAAAAAACCATCAAATAGAGAAAAATTAAACTACAATTCTTTGATAACAATATGCATTCGTATTTTTAGATAGCATGTGGGTATCCATTCTATCCACTTAGAGTCACACCATCTGGACACATCACAGATTACTGATTCGAACTGAATCTCCCAAGGATTTTCAAAATTGAACCCCACTTAAAGCAACCTTAATTATGCTTTTTATTTTTTTCCACACGCGCAGTTCTGGCGCACCAAAAGCCCAACGGTATTTTTTTCTCTTGTGTTGAGCTACGTTTACACCACACACACTGAGACTTTTTTATACTCTTATTTCTCTCCCACAGCGACCTCTCGAGGACAGACATTATCCAAACAAAAAGACTTTTTTTTTTCTTCTTTTTCTCCCAGTACAATTTTTTTTTCAGCACCTCGCTTAACACTTTTTTTTTTTTTTGATTTGTTTTTAACGACATATTTTGAAGTTTTCTTTTGAACAAATCAATTAACTCAACCAAATACTGAACTAGCCTTGTTCAATTGATTATTACAATTTTTGGTTATTTTTTCATCTAATTATATAATCACAGACAAATCAAAAGGCTGGACAATATAGAAAAACAATGAGTGGACGTAAGTATCGAATCAGCCCCTTACAATACCCAATCAGACTGAACTAACCAATACTTAGTAAGACTATTAGACTTGGTCAAACCATTTTTACCAATTTTACCAGAAATTGAACAACCTATCACAAAAGTAGATTATCAAGAAAAACTAGCATGGACAGCTGTTATTGGTATTTTTTATTTTTTAATGAGTGAAATTCCATTATATGGTATTGCTCAATCAACAGAATCATATGATCCATTATATTGGTTAAGACCTATTTTAGCTAGTAGCAAAGGATCATTGATGGAAATTGGTGTATCACCAATTATAACCTCTGGAATTATCATGCAAATTTTGGGAGGTTTACAAATTATTGATGTTAACTTTGATTTTCAATCTGATCGACATTTATTTCAAAGTGCTCAAAAATTATTATCAATGGTTTTGGTAATTGTACAAAGTTTTGCCGTTGTTTTTAGTGGATTATATGGGTCTCCATTAGATTTCACTTTTAGTCAATGGTTATTAGTCTTATTTCAATTAATTGCACCAGCAATGTTTTTAGTTTTTGCAGATGAAACTATTCAAAAAGGTTATTCTTGGGGTAGTGGACCATCATTCTTTTTGGTCTTGAAAGTTGGTCAAGAATTTTTATGGAGAGCTTTAAGTTTACAAACTAATGATTTTGGTAGAGGTACTGAATTTACTGGTGCTATTATTGCCTTATTTCATTCATTTTTAAAAAGAGATTTTAAGAATGCTATTATTGAATCTTTTTACAGAACCCATTTACCAAATATGATGGAAGTTTATACTATTATTGGTATGTTATGTTTAGGAGTCTATTTAATTCCTTTTAGAATTGATTTACCAATTAAATCTACTAAAGTTAGATCACCAGCATCAAGTTATCCAGTTCGGTTATTATATACTGGTGCTATGCCATTATTATTTTTTGCTTCAGTTATTTCAAATGTTTTTTTGATTTCTCAAGCTTTATTTGCTCAATTCCCAGATAATTTATTAGTTCGATTATTTGGTACTTGGTCAGTTTCATCAAATAATTCTGATCGATTAATTGCAAGTTCTGGTTTGGCATATTATTTATCACCACCAGCAAGTTTATTACAAGCATTATGGGATCCAATTAAAACTTTAGTTTATGTTTTAATTTTGATTGTTTCATGTTCAACTTTTGCAAAAACTTGGTCTGAATTATCAGGTGGCTCACCAAGAGATGTTGCAAAAACTTTTAAAGAACAAGGTGTTGTCATTGTTGGACATCGTGATGTCTCTGTTGTTAAAGAATTGAAAAAAGTTATTCCAGTTGCTGCATCTGTTGGTGGTGCTGTTGTTGCTTTATTGTCAATTGCCAGTGATTTAACTGGTTCAAGTGGTATGGGTACCGCTACTTTGGCAGCTATTTGTACTGTATTTAATTATTTTGAAATTTTGGCACAAGAAGGTGGTATGCCAAATGGATTCATTCCAGGTCAATAATTTTAATTAACGAAAACAGATATGATTTTTCAAGTTAATATTTTTATTTTTATTTTTTTTTTTTTTTTTTGGACGTTCTCAGTTTTTGTATTATAGCATAAAGTATATAATGTGAAATATTATTATTATTATTGAGATATGATTTATTCTCTATTTTCTATTGTAATAAATAACTATATATTGTAATGAATCATGAATATATATGGTTAGCGCTTTTTTTATTCAAAGAGTGAGCCGCACAGAATGAGGCGGGTGGTTATGCTTGAGAATTTAGATACTTGCACCCATCAGTTGCATAACATCTAAATTCATTACTCAACCCATTACCATGTTCAGGATAAAAATTAGTCATTTTGGTATTAGGATACAATTCCTTAATAAGATCCTTCATTCTTTCACCAGTACAAATAATAGTCTTATGTTGAGGTTCGTAATGTCTAGAAACTTCACTTCTATCAGTTTTTAATAGCCAATTAGCAGTTTCCGCTTCTTTACCTTGACATTTTTTATTTAAGAATGGCGGATCAACCAATACTCTATCAAATTTATGATGCAAATTTTCAGGTAAATCAGTTGGATTGTTATAATCATAAAATTGATAATATTTCCCTGCTAAAAGTTTAAATCTATTGTCATATTCAAATAAATAAATTTTTTTAGTTGGCCAACTAGTTCTTTTTTTTAAATATGCATATACTGATGGAGCACTCAAAATACCGATAACAGTATTTTCATCTGCACCACTTAATAATTCTTCAACTAATGCATCTGCAGTTTTATCATTATACCAAAATTGTGATAACTGCCAATCTTCTTGAAACATTGACATATCTACATCTTCACCATGTTCCTTCTTTTCTGTTTCTTCAGATTGAAGTTCGTCATATCGCTGTTCTGCTTGTGCTGATAATTGTTCGAACTTTTCTCGTCTTTCTTGTTCTTCAGTCATAAATTCTTGTAATGCTGCTAACGTGCTGGAACTTAGCTGTAATTCTTCCATTTTTTATTGATACTTTTATAGTCGAGTTTTATAGATTAATCTGCAATAAATTCTTAAAGGATTATAAGAATCATAGGGGATCTTTAAAACTATTTATACTCGGGAAAAATTTCATTGTTCACACGGCTTATAAAATTTGTTTAAACAGTGTTTTGATCTGTAACAAACGTTATTCATCATTTTTGATTTATTTAGGTTACTGTACATTTCTAATTCTATCAATGGAAAGTGCTAGACTGTTCAAATTTTCTAAACTTTACGGCTTACCTGGTATAATGGTAGGGATTGTTAAAGGTTGAAATTCGTAGATCTGCCTCATGATGTAAATCTCAATCACTTAGCCTACTGCGCGTGCGCACGGCCCCTCTTAGTGTAGCTTGAATATCCGATTTGACACCTTGTTCTATTGTGTTTTAGTTACCAATTTTGGTATTAAACTGAAAAATTTCATTTTTCCATTCAAGTATTGGTACGCCAAGCTGTATCGGAATTAAGTGGATCCTAAAGTGTTTAAAAAGCTATAGATGACGAATTATAAGGTGTGTTTTGAAAAATTTTATCGTTTTTTGAAATTTTCTATATAATTTATGGCTTTTCCTAAAAAACTGAGTAGATAATAGAAAAGGTGATACAAGTACCATCCTAATAAGCTACTTATGACCATAATTGGACCTAAACTCACAATTTAACTTTTCAGTAGTTTTTTTGAATTCCATTTGAAGGTTTGGGGAAGAGGTTGAGATTTGGTACTCAAGTTAATGAGCCGCTTTGTGAGAGGACAAAAAAAGGGGCTAGAGAAAACGGCGGTCGCCGATCATTGTGAATCTGAAAATTTTTAAAGTTTGGAATTAATCCATACTTGTAAGTACATCCGTATGTGTAGGATGTAAATCGATTTGAGACAATGATGGATGGATCCTGACTGATTGACGTCTATATCTCTCTTGCAATGATCAAGCGGTCTTTAAAAACTCGGTAACTCAAGGATGGATCTATAAACGTTTCGACTTGAAGAATTCAACTGTGAAAAAGGTATAATTTCAAACAAGGTAAAGTTTTGCAGATGAGCTGATGTCCAGAGACTCTATCATTTATAAGTCAAATTGACAAACTGTATATATCCTGTATTCATATGCATGAGAGAAACATCATCAGTCGGTTGAAGCTTTATGGATTGTAATTAAGATAGTTTTATCACCAAAACTTAAAATCAGTCAAACAATCAATGTACATAATACCCTTATCCTGTATATAAATTAAAAAATAATAATTAATAACTTATTCAGATTGATATGGACTATTGTAGCTATTTAACTGCTGTATGCGATTTTTCTGTAAGTAATCCAGTACAATAGTAGTAATCTAATGACAGATATTAAAAGTGGAGTTTTGAATTAAGTTGCATCAGTCATAAATTTAATTAACTAGATATTCAAAAATATCAGTATTAGATATGCACATACGGATAATCGATCAGAATTCTCCTTTCTATAAGCATACACCGCAGGCACAAATGTTGATATTTATAACTTTTACATAGTTATAATACAATTTGTCCTTGTAATATTGATATTGTACAACGTTGTACGTTGTAGTTTTGCAAAGTAAGTAATGTCTTTATACACGTCCTTATACACACAGGTCTAGATGTACAGAGGTTAAACTGCAATATAATGCTTTCATATATAATTAATGAGTTCCAAAATGGCTCTTGAATTCGCAAAGAATTGAAAATATATTAGATTGTTTAAACTTATTATAAAAAAAGAGATATCAATTTGCAATAATTTATCTGTCACCTGCAATTAAATATTGAACTAATAAGCTTACCATCGATCAATACAACTTATAAAATCGGCATTTGAATGTACTTAAGCATATACTAACCTTTACAGTGTATGCATGATCTTGAATTATATATATATATATATGGGAATAATTATACCTTTGGTCTGTATCATAGAATTTTGATGAGGTACTTGTATCAATTGATGTTAAATAGATACAGATATAGGATCCTTCCAAGTAAATATTAACTATATACATCGAGTGCCATCTTTAATAATCATTATGCATGTGCTAATTATGTTTGTTATTTTTCTGCTGTCACTCTCTTGTTGCCTATTATAAGTAAAACCATCAATTTTTTTTTATTTTTTTTTTTTTTTTTCAATTTATCATTACTATCTAATATTACTTAGAAGTTATTTAAAATAATCTTGATTATATAAAAAAAAAATAATATGAATATAGCTGGTTATCCTGGTTCAATCTCTTTAGTCTTTTTCCCCATCTTTCTATAAAAGTGCAA